>OY776281.1:21662496-21672496 GCA_963675445.1 Linnaemya vulpina
GGCTGCCGAGTGGTCTTTAGCAGTTGGAAGAACCATAGGACGAGAAACAACCAGAAAATACTCGTATGTATAAAAATTGGGTTATGGATTTTACAAAGGAAGTATATATGAGCTATTTTACAATTTCACGATGAGCTGATTTTGCATTTACATCAGGGATGCCCAGCTCATGAAACAATTGTTTGGAGAGAACTCACACATATTCTTATGCTCTTTCATTTAGTCGTTGACAAGTGTACATGTTTAGCGAATGCTTTATTGCTTTTTTCAAGTCACACTCAAAAAATGTTGCGTGCCATGTTAATGCTCTTTCATTAGTCCTTAATGAACAAGCGATGAATGCGCTTGTGTAGCGGCTGTTTTTTTATTTCTTATTACTGATTAGAATCGTTTATATAAGATTCATAATTGCAATTTTTTCTTTTTCGTGAAAATTTTTAATGAATTATACTACTAAGTTGTTTTGCTTTTGCGCAATATAACATATATATCATATTGACATCTTTTACTTTTACAGAATTTATATATAATTGAGTATTTTAATATAAAATTTAAAAAATTAAATTGAATTATTTTATTTGAAAATATGTACATACATACATATATTAATATGTTTGCTTCTTAATACTCATAAAATTTTTGTTTTTTAATATCTTACTAACATTATAATTTGGCTGTAAATACATAAATTCTCTCAATTTGTTTTTTCTCTCTTACTCACTAATACACAAGAAAAAAATTTTTGGGCATCACTGATTTACATTATAAGCAAAGGCAAAACCTCACCTAAATCCAACACAAAAGAGAAAGCGATTATTTTGGGCAAGACAGCGACAAGCCTTTAGTAACAGACAGTTGCATTTCATAATTTTCAGCGACGAGTCTAAGTTTGGTATGTTAGTAGAATTACACCCGCAGTAAAGTAATAAGAAGGAAAAATGAAACTTATCAAGGAGATTGCCTCAAAGGGTCTTAGGGCAACTATGTTTTATAGAATCAGCGGTAAATGCTTCGCGTTACATATCTATTCTTTGTCATTTGGTAAATGGTTTGTTGTCATCAGTACCAAGTTCACTTTCGACGAATACACGTTTCAGCAAGACGGAGTTACTGCTCATACCTCTAAAGCAAAAAAAAACAAAAAAAAGTATGACTTCAGGATAATAACATTAATGTTCTAGAGTGACCATCTTTAAGTCCAGACTTAATCCTTTCGAGTCGGTCTGAGCTTTTATGAAAAGACGGCTTAGAGATGATCCCCAAACAACCATGTATGGTCTTAAAAGAATGATACAGGATATATGGGATTCCATTACTCCTCAAGAATGCCTAGACTTAATAGAATCCATGCAAAGACGTGTCGTTGAAGTTATCAATGCCACAGGTGATGTTACTCAATATTTATCCCAACTTCAACCATAGTACGAAAGTATACTGGTAGAAATTTAATCCTGAAGATTTTATGAAGTTTTAAAACAAATTTATGATTGAGTTTTATTTTAAGTTTGTGGTTTGAATAAAGAATTATTTATTATTATTAAAATTCAAGGGTGTCATAGAAACCGATCTTATTGGAATCGGATTTGAAACCGACAAAAAAAAAACTTTGGTGTCATGGAATCCGATATTATCGGTTTTATGTTCGAATTGGAATTAACGTCGGTTTTAGGCGTCACAGAAACCAATGTTATCGGTTATTATTGTTCGATATAATCCGACCAACTTACAGCTGTCGTTTTGTTATTGGATATATTAAAAAGCTGTTTTTATTTAATTTTTTTTCAATTGGTTGATTTCAAAGTAAATAAATTACACAAGAATGCTATTTATTAAATTTTGTATTAATTATAAAAATGATTTCTCAACCCATGCTTTTTGTTAGAGTTGAGACAAGTTGCATCCAGTATGGTGGAAGAAAGCGCTCCATATAACCATGACTTCGTGATCTAAAGTAATTGATACTCTACTTCAACCCAGAGATATGATATAATAAAATATGTTGGATACAACTAGACCTCTGCACAAATGTATTTGAAGAAAAAGTACTCCTGATATGGCAAAGCTTGCACATATTTTCCTGCTGTAATCTGCTCTACAACAAAATGTTGTACCTATTTTCTAAAATAACAACATCAAGGAACAATTTTTTGTTTGGTCGATTATAAAAGTACTGCGTAATATTATGTTCGAGTCATTCATCAAACAAGTCGAATAAGAATTGAAGATCAAACTTCATATTGTACAATAAGTTCCACGTGAAGGTTTACAGATAAAAGAAATTATTTTTATGTTAAGTTTTAGACTAAAACTTTTAGTCTGAAATAAATGAGGCAAGTATAAGTACATATATAATTACATATTCACAGTTATAAATATTTATTGGTATGTATATTTTTACAACCATTAATTAATTTATTTGTTAGTTTTAAACTCTTGATAAATTATCTTCAAAATAATTCAATGCGTTTTTTAGAATTTTCAAAAGTTTAACTCCGCGGAAAATTTTAATCAAAACCATATATGTAGTAATCTTAAGGCTTCAAACAATTAAAAAAGTATAAAATAGCAGTAAATCTAGAAAATAATAACATCATTATGAAATTTAACATTGCTGTTAAAGTATTTGAAGTACAACAAGTAGGAACATAAAATTTGAGGAACTTATTTTTCTTATGTTCTCATTTTTGTATGTTCCGTATTTACTGAACAAGTACGAAGTCAGCTACATACACGTTGGTATTCGTCCATCAAACCATCTCTTCTCCTCATTACTCGCGTTTTGTTCGAATGTCTTGACTTATCCGAAATCTTATTCGTTGCAGACCTTTAGATACAACCTTTCAGCTAAAAATAAAAACAAGCTGCGGGACCTCATAACGTGAAAGGCAGCATTTTGTTGTGTCTAATACCATACAGAAACCGTATTTGTTTAAACTCTTAAAGCCTAAGCAGCTGAATGGAGGCAGCGAATATCAGGTTTACTTGCATGCAAATATGGCAAAACCGGCTTGTTTCTATGACCCCAAATGAAACCGATATTGATTTGCAAAACCGATAATTTGCAAAATCGACTTGGATTCTATGACACCCCTGATTATAAACGAAATTAACATAGGGTATAAAACACAAGTTGTTATATGTGTATATGACACGAATTTTATTTAATTTCTTTCTTCTTTGTCTTTACGCGTAAACAACCTCACTTTTGATGTATTTGGTACTTTCCTTTTCTTTGTGCAATGCATACGAACATAAAATAGAAAGTATGTAAATTGCAAATTAGTTATTCACAATTATTATCACCGGCACTGTTTTATCACAATTACCCAAATAACAAAAGCTGTTGCTATATGCAAATAAAAGTTTCCAAGTATGTGTGTAATTGCATTTGTATATATGACCGTGTGTTGTTGTTTTATTTTTCTTCACTATAAATCAACCACCTTTTAATCACAATTTACTAACCTATTTTCCTTAGTTTTATTTATCTCGCGAAGGATGTGATGCTGAATTTAATTCGTTCTAAATTCCCAATATTTCGGCATATATCCGATGGGGTATAACATTTTATATAAATAAATGGAAACGAGAAATTTTAGTATATTCAACAATATATAAAAAACTTTATTTATTTTCGTTCTTTTTTCATTTACCTTATAAAGGTTTTGGAGAATCAGCAGAAATTATTTGCAAGAAGTGTGATGGTTGTGATCCAGATATAAAGTAAAAAAATTATCTATACTTTAATTTAACAAATGACACAACATTTAAGTACGGTTATCGGTTCACTTGTTGAAAGCGTCGAAGGCTTCTAACAAGGATGACATAATATATAGTAAAATTTTGGAAACATCCTTAAACATAATTCTTTCCAAAATACAATTTTAATACAGTATTATATATGCATACTAATATTTAGCATGTTTACCACTGTCATCAATTACTATTTGCAATCTGGTTGACATGGACAATACCAGTGTCGGAAAGTCATAAGTTAGAGCGATTCGTGGGTATTCCTTATTTTATAGGCTTCTTGCTACTATTTTCTTGAGAAAACCCCACATATTCTATATTGGATTCAGATCCGAATTTTTTCCAGATGTATAAAGTACTTTATTGAAGTTTTATACTTTAGTAGCGACAACTGGCATAACTATACATATGTATATTAAGACTTATATTTAACGACCCTTGAGTTAAAATTTTAAGTACACTGTTTCTCAGTTTGGGACTATTCCATCCAGTATATTCATTTCTAAATTACAGCACATAAAGAGGATAAATGTTCAGAGATTAGGATCACTCTCGACTAATGCAGTAAGTCTTCTAATAGAATTAACCGAAATAATAACGATCTCATTAGAATAATGTAACATTATAAAGATGCTTAGAAATTCTATACTTTGTACTATCTATCGATTCCTTAGCATCTACCATATAAAAATAATTTTATAAGCCCAGTCTTATGAAAACTAATAAATAGTTTAAATCCAATATTGAAATCGTGTTAGCTACTGTCGAAACAAATGGATCAAAGAATTTTTGAGTGTACTTTTATTTCGATGCTACAAAACCCCATATACCCGTAATTCGACAACAGTTATGATCTTTTGACGAAATTCTGGTTCGCCTGAGGGATTATCTCGTTGTCACACGCTTCATGCCCAAAATTTGTGAAAAAATTTCATGGCATGAGCAAACCGATATGCCCATATGCTCAGGTACTTTGATAATATTGATTCGACGATTGTCTCTCACTTTTTTCACTTTGTGAACATTTTCATTCGTTGTTGATGTGCTTGAACGTGAAGGAAGAACGTTGACATTCATATCTCCTCAACCTTCTTTGAAAGCTTGTACCAATTTTCTGCCTCAGAGCACAATCTTCGCATGCCACTGTCAACATTTCAAAACTTTTGAGCATTTTTATGTATACCATTATACAAATTCTTTGGTTCATTTAAATTTGCATGACTATCACAAAAGAAGATGATATCAAGTGAAATTTTAAAATTCTTCCTTTTTTTTAAACCTGACAAATTTAGAGGGAAAAGTTACCACGACTATAACAAAAAATCCGGATTAGATGGAAAAAAAAATTAAAAACGGATTTGAGTTTAGCGCATCGAAATCCATATAATCCATATAGAATTATTAAAAGGAGAATTTTGCTGCTGAACAGTGTTATCAGGAATAAACAAATACTGCGAAGACTTTTCAATTCTGTTCCTGTCACTTGAACTGCTAGGGAAAATCTGGAACATATTCTCCAATAAAACTAAGAGTTAATTTAAGCAACTCTATATGGTGCGCACGCACGTAATGACATTTTTATGCATTCAAGCACAAATTATTTACGTATTCCAACTGCAAAGATTTTAAACTCCGTAGAACTTCTTCGTCCAATATCATATAAACCAATGTATCCATTGTCCGTCAGCTATATTTGCTACGGAAGAATTTTCTATTTTTGTCATATCTAGCAATATCTCCATGATTTCACAGGTCACAACGAGAAACAGTCGATCTTTTTTTTCTATTCCCTTTACATTTGGAATGAGTTCGCCGTCCCAGTGTTGAACAAATACTTGATGAATTTGTATTGTAATACTTGATTTGCTTTAAACTAAATTTAAAACTTACTATTAAATCAAATACATTGAGTTCATCAATAGTCCGCTTAGCTTATCTTCTACGGTAGTCTATTTGCATTCGATTTCACACAAAATCTCAAAAATTTATTGCCATCGAAGCAGTGGAAACGTCTTTTATTTTGTTTGAAATTGCAGCAGCAATTGCCGAAACAATATGCATAGCATGCTTGATAGCATTGTGTCATCAATGAATTGAATAGTACCGCACGAATGAGGTCAGCACAATATTAAAATTAAATAGCGTTAAACGACAATTCATTATTTCATTTATTTACAGTTAGAGTTGGAAAAGAAGCTTAACAATTAAAAAAAATTAGAAAATAAAAAGAGAAGTGATTAATAAGTTCTAATATCTTTAGTTATTCTAAGAAATGTTCGGTAAAGGTTACCTTATGATCTGCATTAGCCTCAGTGAATTGCACATAGGAACAATCTAAGACCCTTTGGGCTTTTAACAAAATTAGGGAATAAAATTTTCTATTCCATTACGAAATTCTTATTTCTTTTCGATATTTTTCGTATGGGTCTACACAATTCTCTATTCGTCTCCACTTTTTGTATATTTTTTTCATTCTCTCATACTACTTGCTTCATGCATTGTTTAAATGTGTGCATCTTTCAATGTTCTACTAGAGCGCCAATAGTATATTTCATACTAATTAGATACGTCTTATATTTAACCTGCCTTTTGTAAACAAGATATTATAACTAAATCACTTGTTTTTTAGATGGCAGTTTGACTCTCAAAATATAATTTGCCCATTTGCCCGTTAAACAATGTGTTGGTCAGAGCGTGTTTTTCTTTTTACACACTATACTATTAAAGGACATACTTCTATCATGAAGATTTCACTATATGTATTGTGATTAAATATTAACGTGCACTATTTATAACGTCAACGTTTGGAACAGTATATAAAGACATATATAAAGTGACATAAATTGAGGATAACTACACAAACGCGTAAGACTCGAAAAAGCGTACAACGCACCATATGGACTTACTGTTTCCAATTACCGTAAACATTTCTAAAGCTGTAATAATAATTTCAGTACAAATATACTTATTAGATAAATAAAATTGTGTTTTATAAAATGAATTATATATTTCTGCCGAATAGTCAAAAACAAACAATAAAACCAAAAATTTCTGTTTCTTCACACTACAATATGATACTTTACACCCCATTTGGCACCAAAAGGAAAACCTATATACATACATGTTTATTCTCATGTATATATATATATATATATATATATATATATGTATATATATCTATATATATATATATATATATATATATATATATATAAAATGAACTAATATTTTTAAGCTTAAGGTCTTTATTTTTATATTTATTAAATTATAAATAGTTTTTCGATATTTCGTCACTCCTTTGTGTGACTTCTTCAGGAAATTTATTTTCTATATATATATATATATATATATATATATATATATATATATATATACATATATATATACATATATATATATATATATATATATATATATATTTATATAAATATATATATATATATATATATATATATATATATATATATATATATACTTATATTCATATAAATATATATAATTAATAATAAATTAACTATTTGACATACTGTCACTGTACTATTATAATATGAAATTTATTTGTTGGATGGTTAAGCAATGTCTATATGAATTTCATTGGCGCTTTTTACCAAATCGTCAGTAGACTTCAACCACAGTTTTGAAAAGTTTCAAACTTCTCAACTTATTAAAAGACTTTTATAAACCATCTGAGAATTATGTTAATAAATTAACTATAAAAATTCACAAATGATTTTAAAAAATCGCATTATAATAATTGTATTAGGCTATGAAACTTATACAAACCAAAACCCAACAAACATAATATATATATATATATATATATATATACATATATATATATTTATACATATATATATATATATATATATATATATATATATATATATATATATACATATATATATATATATATATATATATATATATATATATATATAACAGTATCAATTGCACTCCGTGAGAGTAAGACGTGTTAAAATTTGAGCTCTGTTAAAACCTTTAAATTTCTGAAAAAACTGTATACAGATAATAAATAAAATTGATTTTTGATTGCCGGATTCGTTGTTGTGTGTTTATATTTCTTGTTTTTTAAATTTTCTTATTCCTAGAAAAAACAAAGGCACATACATATTTTAAATATTTTCTCGATGTTAATAACAACAACAATTGTGTTTTTATGATTTCAATCATTAACAACAATAATGATTAATATCATATTGTGCAAAATACAAAACAATCGAAAACAAAATCCGTAAACTTATAATAACAAATTACATTTGATTTCAATTACTTTTAAAACAATAACAAAAATTATCAACAATAAATCTATATCCCAGCCAACAAATTAGTAACATATTTAACATTTAAAATCATAAGAACTGATATGGCTTGTTTAGCTAAAAATTGTACCATTACTGCCGAAGATGATAGAATGGTTGTCTGTTGGCTTTGCCATGAATGCTGCCATTTTAAATGCTGTGGACTTTCTGGGTTAGTTGGTGAAGCTATACTCAAAAATAAGGGATTACAATGGTGTTGCGTTAATTGCAGAAACATTGGCGTAAATTTTAATCGCTTCTTTCAAAATACCAGAACTGAATTTTTGGAAATGCAGAATGAAGCAGCTATGTTGAATAAACGCATATCGGCTTATGGAAAACTATTTGATGACTTTAAATCGTTGGACAATTTAAAATCTCCTACTCAGTCTTCTCCTAAGCGTCGTAAATCGCCTAGAATTATAAATAAAGAAAAATGCAACGAGTTTTCTGCTGTAGAACTACAATTTCCATTGCCTGCCAAGAATAGTAGACAACATAGTGCTAAATCACCAGAAAATTTGGTCGTTACTACTCCTGTTCTGAATATCCCTGGTTCCAAGTGTAATAGTACACCATCTACATCGAAGACTGCGAATGCTCTGGTTTCAGCTGTAAATAATGATATTTCGTCAAATCCGACTAAGAATATAGTGGCTTCAAGTACGTCAAGTAATGAAATGTTCCCTCATATTCGAACCTCCATAAACAGCCATCTAGTACAGAATTCGATAAGAGCCATTCCACCTAAAAAGGCTGTGTTTATATCACGTTTAGCTAGTGAAACGACTGTTGCTGATGTTGAGTTTTTCATAAAATCTAAAATAGGATCAACGGCAAAAATATCAGCGTTTAAATTCAACTACTCTGAACCACGAGATAGCATCTTTCAAAATTACCGTTCCTGAACCATATTTTAATATACTTCATGATCCTGGTTTCTGGCCTATAAATACTTTCGTGCGGGAGTTTACATATAGAGAAAATGGTAGCACAGCTGCTAGGCTTCCATCGCATAAAACAAACATCTCAAAAAACTAAATCCTTACCTCTGTGAATACAATCTCTTTGGTTTATCAAAATGTTCGTGGCTTAAATACAAAACTATCCTCTCTTTTTGTAAACAGTTTCAATTTTAATCATCATATCATAATTTTTACCGAAACTTGGCTTACTCCAAGTGTATTAAACTATGAGATTATGTGTGATCAATTCCAATTATTCAGACGTGATCGTGAAAATAATAGAAGATCTGGAGGAGTGTTGATTGCTGTTTCAAACATTTTTCCCTCGGAATCTTTAGTATATGATTCATCTTCTAATATTGAATTTATTGCTGTATTAATAAAACTGAAATATAAAAACTTATACATTACTTGCTCATACATTCCTCCGTCATCAGCCCCACCAGTATACATCCCACATGCTAATGCGATTAAATCTGTTTGTCGTAATGCTAAACTAAATGATTTGGTTGTATCAGTTGGAGACTTTAATATGCCCTCAATTTCATGGAATTATTCTTCCGATGATGGTTTCTTTACACCATTTACGTCAACAAATAATACAGGATGTGTTGAATTTCTAAACTATATTATGGATATGTCGCTTTATCAGTTGAATGGTGTATATAATGATTTTGCGAAATTATTGGACTTAGTATTTGTAAATGAACATTCGGACATCATTGTTAAGCGCTCTATGCCAATTACTACTCCGGAGGATCGATATCACCCTACAATAGATTTAAAATTGCCAATTTCTTTTGCAGATAACACGAAAGTCACAGATAAAAATGATAAGGTACTGTGTTTTAAAAATACAAACTTCCAATTGTTAAATAGCCTGTTGTATAATATAAACTGGGAGGAATTATTTTTGCCGCCAAGTATTAGTTTTGACGAAACTATACAACGTTTTTATACTAA
>OY776281.1:21692496-21722496 GCA_963675445.1 Linnaemya vulpina
TCGGTCATTTTCAGCGCAGCTGCAAAGCACAAAGGAAGAGAGGTAGATATGTTTCGCCACCAAGAAACAGCAAACGGGTGAACCAAACAACATCACAAGAGTCCCCGTTAAACTAATGGCCTATTTCTGAGCTAAGAAAGATAACTTAAGCGAACGAAAAGCACTCGCTCGAATTCGAGTCAATTTGGATTTCTCGTTGGCACTCACTTTCTTTCGCACTAAGTTACGTATGTCAATTTTGGTATCTTACGTTTTAATAAGTAGAAGCAATGCCATATCATAAATTTTTATATTTCCGTTAAAAGTATTAAAAAATACTACGAAGTTATATTAAACCTAATACAACTGCGTGTAAGTGTGATCAGCTGGTGGAAGGTATCAATAAATAAAAGGGTGAGAAAATTTAAAAAAATATTTGTAAGTTTTGTGTTTTAATTTTATAAAAGTATTTAAATAGATAAAATAATATTTATAAAAAACTCAAACGAAAAAGTGAAGTACATATCGCGTTTAAAAGAATCATATTTGTTTTATAAAGATGGATTTATCGGTAGCTGTTTACTTTTTAAATGAAACAGATAATGATGATGAAACTGTTCAAATGAATCGCAGAGAACTGAGAGATAGATTTAATGTTCTGGAGCTGCCTACCAACCAGTGAGTGCATACAAACATGTTATCATGCCAATCAAATAACTGAAAACAAATTATTTTAATAGATTTATTGCAAACTTTCGCGTTTCCAAAGACGTGTTCCTTTTTCTTTTGGAAAAACTTAAAAGTTAAGGTGTAAAGTCTTTCACAAGCACGAATATTCGACAGGACATTAAATTTGCAACCTTTTTACGATTTCTAGCCACTGGGAGCTATCAGCAAACAGTTGGCAATGAAATGTGTTCGTCAACATCCACAGCAACTGTATGCCGAATCGTTAAGGAATGCTTAGATTTTTTTGAAAACTGTATATGTGGTGAATGGATAAAAATGGTTCGTTCTGAAGACGAAAACAATGGGGCTTTTTTTCAATCCACAGGCTTTCCCGGCATAATTGGCTGCGTTGGTGGAACTCACGTGAGAATAAAGTCCCCAGGAGATCACCTGAAGCACCTTTACTATAACAGAAAGGGCTATTACAGTATAAATGTTATGGTGGTAAGTTAAACAAAATATTATATCATTAAATATACTTCAAAAATTGTTTCTACATTTCTAGATATGTGACAACAAAACATACATAACATATGTTGATGCCAGACACCCTGGGGCCAACCATGACGCATTTGTATGGGAACAAAGTCTTATTGATCAAAAACTACGAAATGCCTATGAAAATGGTCAAAGAAATACATGGATTCTTGGTAAGATGTTTGCATATAGTTCTTGTAGTCATAATAGATATATCTATATTTTTCGATACATAAATTTCTTTGTTTATTTAATTTTTTTATAAATCTAATTTGTTTTCATTTATCTAGGTGATGCTGGCTACAAACTTAAGCCATATCTAATGACGCCATTCAGAAATCCAGAAAGTACCGAAGAAAGGAAGTACAATAAAAAACATGCAAGCGCACGCAACGTTGTTGAGCGTTGCTATGGAATACTAAAAAACAGATTCCGCTCCATAATAGGTTCCAGAGGACTTCATTACTCTCCAAACAAGACTACCCAAATAATCAATGCATGCTGTGCTCTTCACAATATGTGCATAGCCTACAACTGCCCATTGCCAACAATTGAAGTGGAAGACGAAACGAGTAGTGAAGTGTTAGATGTATTCGAACAAGAGGAAATAGGCGCAAATTCAATAAGGAGAAATATTGCCATGAACTTATAAATACTTAAGTGCATTCAAACATTAAAAATTAAAGAAAGTTACTTTAATTATAATACAATACCTTTTTTGTATAACATTGATTTAAAAATTTTCAAAAGTTCATTTAAAAAATCCATTTATATTATTATAAATATTTTATAATAAATTATCTAATTTAATGTTATGTAGATGTACTTAAAAAATATTAATTAATAAAAAACTAGTTTAGTTTAGAAACAAAAATCAAATTCATTTTTTAATACATTTTGCATAATCACAAAATTATAAAAACAAAAAAAATAATAACAGCAATAAAAACAAGCCACAATAATTTATACTTTTTAAGTTTTAGAAAAATGTTTTTCTAAAACATTTTCCATCCTTATTGTGGCCTTAACTAGCTCCGTTATACCAGCCGCTGTTGCTTCAGCGGCATTAGCAATCCTCTTTGCTGCTTCAGCTTGCACCTCAGCGGCATCAGCCATTCTTTTTATAGAATTGGCTTGTTCAGCAGCTGTTGCAGCATTTCTCTCCGCTACTCTAAGCTGTCGTCGGATGAGATTTATTTGCTCATTAACAACTTTTGACTTTTTTGCTGAATGGGAGACTGTTGGGTCATTTTCGCCGTCACTGAAACAACTTTCCTGACGTTTTGTACCAGCAGCAAGAGCGGTGGTGTTTTGTTGATGATTCAAAGTGCTTTGGTGGACATTTCGGGGTATGTTTTGGTCATTTGTAGGTTTTATTTTTTGTTGGGAAGTTTCCAAACTTCTAGTTGGAGTAACCACTGCAACAGATTTGCTGCACCTAGCTGGTGACTCCACCAGCGCAATAAAACAATCATTAATTGATTGATCTTCTACCCCAAACACTTTACCTCCGGGAGCTACAGCAGACGATACAAACAGCGTGCGGTCTATAATAACCTCTAGTTCTGTTAAATTGTTATAGCGGTATAAGCCACCACCCGTCTCTCGAAGGCTCTTTTGGTTTTCCCCAATTTTCTTCTTTGTTCGCGATTTCAAATCTGCCCAGGTCTATAAAACCATAAATATTTAATGGATATTTTTTTCTAACATACAAACAAAATTACTAACCTTTTTCCATTCGCCAATAGTACGTGAAGGAGGTCCAAGCGCATTTAAATTGCTACAGATTTTTTTCCACTCCTCGTCCACCGTAAACTTATTGGCACCAAAGACTGGAGCACCCCTGGCTAAATCAGGATTTGCTTCCATAAATAGCACTAATGTTTTCAGCTGCTGCACTGTTGACTTCTTTAAACTGAAAAAAAAAATTGTTAAATACATACATTCATATGTATATCATATGAATAGTTTATACTTACTACTTGTTGTCCATTTGTAAATACTTTTTTATTGCTCTTAGATTTTTTAGTATTACTTTTTATTCTTCTTTTTTTGTTTATAAGTATGTATACGCATATGTAAATTCTCTTACGAAAGCAAAACAAAAAGTGAGTGATTTTGACATTTCATTCTCAGTGTTGACAACACGTTCTTAAAAGAGAAATCGGATTTTATATGAAAACACTTACGTTTTCATTCGAGTTCTAGATCGAGTCACTGTTCGCATAGAAAGTGTGTAGAGAAATCGAAATCAATGTTCTTTCTCATAGAATGCGAATGAAAGCGTTCTTTCTTAAATCAGAAATATGCTATAAAACGAGCTAGCACTAAGGGGAAAGAGCTAGCTCTCACAAACGAGGGCCCCACAATCTCCATATCAGTGATGCAGCAGAAAAATAGCAATCTCACTGCGTCCGGACATATCAACGGGGAAAAGCACGTACTTACGATAGACACAGGGGCATCTCATTCAATAATAAGGTCCGTTATAGTAAAGGGGAAATGAGAGCGGTTAAGCAATATACGACTACGTACAGCTACTGGAGAGCCTGCCACTGTCCATGGTAAGGACAAAGTGAAGGTGACTATAGCCAACATCAACGTAATACATGTGTTTATTGTTGCCGATATTGTCGATGCGGTTTTTATTGGTGCCGATTTTATGATTAACCATGGCATTAATCTATATATGGGACAACAGCTGATGATTTGGCGTAATGTGGAAATACCCCTTGATGTTGGATATGACAGCAAACCGCAAGTAACAAAAGTATTTGTTATTGAGAGTCAGACGTTACCGCCGCAGTCTGAAACAGTCATATGGGCGCGGATGAAGGGAGATTGTGAGGACAATCGCTTGTGGGTTGTAGAACCAGCAGATCTAAAGAGAGAGCTTATAACAGCGAAAGCTCTAGTGAAAACTAGTAAAGGAGGAATAGTCCTTATAAGAGTGCTTAACTTATCAGACCATGAAAAAGTCATAAAAAAAATTCCGATGTTGGCCAGTGTACTACAGCAGAGGCAATAATAAACTTCGAGAAGAAGATAGAGCGTACTAATTTGTCCGCAAAAGAACGTGAACAATTTGAGGAATACGTAGAGAAATGGGTAACAGATCTATCAGCGACATATAAAAATAAAGCCAAGCAGTTACTAAAAAGGCATGCCAGTATCTTCGCCATGGGAAGCCAAAGCCAGGGTAGAACTGCATTGGTTAAACATGAAATTAACACAGGCGAAGCTAGGCCGATTAAACAGCCACCCAGAAGCGTACCCCTAGCAAAGCGAGATAAAGTAAAAGAGCTTGTAAGTGAAATGGAGCGTGATGGCGTAATTGAGCCATCTTCTGGTCCTTGGAGTTCGCCTGTAGTCTTAGTTAAAAAGAAAGATGGCAGTACTAGATTCTGCGTAGACTACAGGAAGCTCAATGACATAACCAAGAAGGACAGTTATCCGCTCCCCAGGATCGATGACACTTTGGACACGCTAGCTGGTACCAAATGGTTCTCTACGCTGGACTTGCGAAGCGGATATTGGCAAGTGGAGATCGCAGAGAAAGATAAGGAGAAAACTGCCTTCAGTGTCGGCAACGGATTATGGCAGTTCAAAGTTATGCCATTTGGTCTCTGCAATGCTCCGGCCACATTTGAACGCCTAATGGAGAAGGTACTGATAGGACTTCACTGGAAGACATTCTTGGTATATCTCGATGACATAATCGTGATGGGGAAAACTTTTGATGAACACCTCAAAAACATGGCAGAAGTTCTTGAGCGGATATCATCAGCTGGATTGAAACTCAGCTTGAAGAAATGTGCATTGTTCCAGAAAGAAGTAAAGTATTTGGGGCATCGTGTTACAGCAGACGGAATCTCAACAGATGAAGATAAAATAAAAGCAGTAAGGGACTGGCATCAACCTAAAAATCTTCATGAATTGCGCAGCTTTTTGGGCCTTTGCACATACTACAGACGTTTTGTGCCGAATTTTGCCAGTGTAGCTGCAAGCTTGCATGAGCTGACAAAGAAGTCAAGACCATACCATTGGGGCGAGCCACAGGAAAAATCCTTCCAGAAACTCAAAGAATTATTATGTACGTCACCAGTGCTAGCGTATCCCATAGCTTGAGAAAAATTTGTGCTGGATACTGATGCGAGCGACTATGGCATAGGGGGTGTGCTATCCCAAGTAGTAAATGGCACTGAGAAGGTCATAGGGTACTATAGCCGTGTACTCTCAAAACCTGAGAGGAATTACTGTGTGACAAGACGTGAGCTTCTGGCGGTATTGGAATGCATTAAACATTACCATAAGTACCTGTATGGTCAACACTTTACATTAAGGACCGATCATTCTGCACTGAGATGGCTATTGCAGTTTAAAAATCCTGAAGGGCAACTGGCAAGGTGGATTGCGCCTGCAGAGCTACGACTTCAGCATTGAGCATAGAAGGGGCACAAAGCATAACAATGCGGATGCTCTTTCGAGAAGACCGTGCTGTTTAGCGTGTAAACATTGTGTTAGAACCGAGCAAAAGGAAGCCGTTGTGGATGTTCGGCTAATGCACATCGGTCCTGATGAAGACTGGTCAGCGGTACAGAGGGACGACGATATACTAAGGAAAATTATAGCGGCCAAAGAAGAGGACAGACGACCATCCCGGAATGAAATTTCGGCTGAAAGCCCACTCGCCAAATCTTATTGGGCCCAGTGGAACAGCCTTAAGGTAATAAAAGGGTGTTTATACCGCGTATGGGAAAGTGTAGATGGCAAAACAACTTCAAATTTAATAGTTGTGCCATACTCCAAGATAAGTAAAGTTTTACAGGAGTTTCATAATGGACCCAGTGGCGGTCATCTTGGAGTAACAAAAACACTTGAGAAACTGAAGCAGCGTTTTTATTGGGTTGGATGTCAACAAGCCGTAGCTGACTGGATAGCAAACTGCCCACAGTGCATAGCAGCCAAAGGCCCAGTAAGAAGAAGCCGGGGACAGCTGCAACAATACAACTCAGGAGCACCATTCGAGCGGATCGCAATGGATGTAGCAGGTCCCTTTCCCGTCACCGAAGCCGGAAATCGTTATTTACTTGTGGTAATGGACTATTTCAGTAAATGGTCAGAGGTATATGCTATACCTAACCAGGAGGCAAAGACAATTGTAAATGCATTCGTCAACAACTGGGTATGTCGCTATGGTGTCCCAATAGAATTACATTCCGACCAAGGAAGGAATTTCGAGTCTGCCATATTCAGGGAAATGTGCGAGTTATATGGGATAAAGAAAACCAGAACGACGCCGCTGCATCCACAGTCTTATGGCATGGTAGAAAGGTTCAATCGCACCTTAGAAGAGTACCTACGAAAAGTAGTAAGCACCCATCAGAGGGATTGGGACGAGCACATCCCCAAATTTTTGATGGCATATAGGTCAGCTGTACACGACTCAACATCGAGAACGCCAGCCAAAATTATCTTCGGGACGGAATTAAAACTACCTGGTGATTTGGAATTTGGTGTTAAGCCAACTGTAGAGGAAGGAGCTATTACGTCCCAGGAGAAGGAGGACTTAAACGAACTGCATGAGTTCGTGCGCAATAGAATCAAGATGGTCAGTGACAAGATGAAGGCTAGGTATGACCGCGCAGCAAACTCGGAGGGATTTATGGAAGGACAATTGGTTTTACTGTATAACCCACAACGGAAGAAAGGATTGTTCCCAAAATTACAGACTCACTGGGATGGCCCGTATAAAGTGATTAAGAGAGTGAATGACGTTGTATACCGGATACAGAAGCACAATAGCCCAAGGTCGAAAATGAAGATAGTACATCTCGAACGATTGGCGCACTATGGAAGAGGTGATTGTATGCCTATTCGGGTCGAACAGGCTTAAGTGGGCGGCAGTGTTACAAAGATTAGAAATAGATTTAAATAAAACGACAATGTGGCTATATGTACTTGGCAGCACATCCAATTAATCTATAGTTGTCAAAATGTTACAACCCTGGTCAACACTATGTAGATAATATTCAAATTAACGGAAATGGAATACTCCAGAATATACAAGATCATTCAAGGCTGTGCCAATAAGAGTAAACCACCACAACAACAACAAACATTGCAACATAAATGCTAAGAGATGTTATTCTTAATGATCGTGTATGCAAGTATTCGCTGCTAATAAAGCTAAATAGATTCACAAGTATACACAGCCATATACACGTAGAAGAAACAAAACCACACACTCATTCATACAACCACTCATAGTTACCATAGGCAAAACACACAGAACACTCATACATTCAACCACACATAGTTACCATAAGCAAACCAAACAAGCTCAGCGATAATCAGTGTGATATCAAACATAGACGTGTTAACATCGCTAAGTGTTGAGTAGTACAAATACTCGTGTAAATAAAGTAACAAATAAAGTGTTGCCGCATTAAATTTCTTAAATTAATTTGTCCGTGTTTTAATTTGATGCAATAAAACGAATCCTTGAAGGATAAGTAATAAAACCGTTTTTACGAAAAGGTCTAAAAACGTAACAATTGGTGTCAGAAGTGGGATTGCAAAAATAATTAAAAGGACATTGCAATTTAAGGAAAAAAAATGACATTATAAAATTAAAATAAATAATCATGAAATTTGATGAGCTAAAAGTTGAACAGCTGAAAAAGGAGCTCAGTAAGCTGGAATTGCCAACTGCAGGTAACAAGGCTGAACTGCAGAAGAGGCTAATAGATGAGTTTAAGAATCGCGGCATAGACATCGGGACATACGAGTTTGAGGACAAAGACGATGTGCAGGTATGCCCTCCTGTCACGACCAGCAGCATGGACATAAATTCAATGTTCACTGCTATGATGATCCAAATAAAACAGTACTCTCAGCAGATGCAGGAAAAGCTTGTAGCCGAAATAAATGAGATAAAACAAAACTCTCAGCAGATGCAGGACAAGCTTGTTGCCGAAATAACTGAAATAAAACAGGACTCTCAGCAGATGCAGGACAAGCTTGTAGCCGAAATAAGTGATATAAAACAGAACTCTCAGCAGATGCAGGAAAAGCTTGTAGCCGAAAATCAGCAGATGCAGGAAAAACTTGTAGCCGAAATACAGGAGTCAAATAAAGCCATGAACGAGACCCTGGTAGAGGTTTCTGAAGCCATTAACAGGAGGGTGGATTCTATCGAGAATAAATTCTCAGAGCTGGCGGATAGAGTCCAACATCTAGAATGCGGTGGCCTGGAACTGCATGCAAAGGAGTTCGAAGAGAAATTGCATGCTCTAGAGGACAAAGTGCATAACCTGGAGTGTAGTGGCGGGCCAGTACGAGCAGTTGCGGAGGTTTCTGCGCGGGCAAAAGCGCCATGCTTCGACGGCAGCGTACCATTAGGCATCTTCAAATTCCAGTTCGAGACGGTTGCTAGCAGAAATGGATGGGATGCTGAAGAAAAGGCCATAGAGTTGATCTTGTCCTTAAAGGGTACAGCCGCAGAGGTACTTGAGACGGTGCCAGTAAGCTGCAGAAACAACTATAATGAAATAATGGCAGCATTGCAGCGCAAGTATGGTGGTGAGCATAAGCGCGATTTATACAGAATGGAATTGCGGTGTAGAGTTCAGAAGCCTAACGAATCTCTACAAGATTTCGCAATGGAAATTGAGCGTTTAGTGCAGCTCACATATCCAGGCGAGAGTCACCCGTTTCTGGACCATTTTAAAACTGAGGCTTTCGTTAACGGCATTCGCGACTCTGATGTTAAACTGGCGGTGTGCGCTACGCAGAAATCCACTTTCGCTGAAACTGTGTCATTTGCGCTGGCTCAAGAGACTGCCAGGATGGTTTTCAAGCCACAGATATGTAAAGTGCGGAATGTGGAGGTTTTGTCTGAGGAGGATAACAACCTAGTGGCTAGCGATAAGGAGGCAATGCGACAACTGCTGGCAGAGAAGGCTATCAAAGAAAAGCCTAAGTGCTTTAACTGCGGAAAAATCGGTCATTTTCAGCGCAGCTTCAAAGCACAAAGGAAGAGAGGTAGATCTGTTTCGCCACCAAGAAACAGCAAACGGGTGAACCAAACAACATCACAAGAGTCCCCGTTAAACTAAAACGAGCTAGCACTAAGGGGAAAGAGCTAGCTCTCACAAACGAGGGCCCCACAATCTCCATATCACTGATGCAGCAGAAAAATAGCAACCTCACTGCGTCCGGACATATCAACGGGGAAAAACACGTACCTACGATAGACACAGGGGCATCTCATTCAATAATAAGGTCCGTTATAGTAAAGGGGAAATGCGAGCGGTTAAGCAATATACGACTACGTACAGCTACTGGAGAGCCTGCCACTGTCTATGGTAAGGTTGAAGTGAAGGTGACTATAGCCAACATCAACGTGATACAGTGTTTATTGTTGCCGATATTGTCGATGAGGTTTTTATTGGTGCCGATTTTATGATTAACCATGGCATTAATCTATATATGGGACAACAGCTGATGATTTGGCGTAATGTGGAAATACCCCTTGATGTTGGATATGACAGCAAACCGCAAGTAACAAAAGTATTTGTTATTGAGAGTCAGACGTTACCGCCGCAGTCTGAAACAGTCATATGGGCGCGGATGAAGGGAGATTGTGAGGACAATCGGTTGTGGGTTGTAGAACCAGCAGATCTAAAGAGAGAGCTTATAACAGCGAAAGCTCTAGTGAAAAGTAGTAAAGGAGGAATAGTCCTTATAAGAGTGCTTAACTTATCAGACCATGAAAAAGTCATCAAAAGAAATTCCGATGTTGGCCAGTGTACTACAGCAGAGGCAATAATAAACTTCGAGAAGAAGATAGAGCGTACTAATTTGTCCGAAAAAGAACGTGAACAATTTGAGGAATACGTAGAGAAATGGGTAGCAGGTCTATCAGCGACAGATAGAAATAAAGCCAAACAGTTACTAAAAAGGCATGCCAGTATCTTCGCCATGGGAAGCCAAAGCCAGGGTAGAACTGCATTGGTTAAACATGAAATTAACACAGGCGAAGCTAGGCCGATTAAACAGCCACCCAGAAGCGTACCCCTAGCAAAGCGAGATAAAGTAAAAGAGCTTGTAAGTGAAATGGAGCGTGATGGCGTAATTGAGCCATCTTCTGGTCCTTGGAGTTCGCCTGTAGTCTTAGTTAAAAAGAAAGATGGCAGTACTAGATTCTGCGTAGACTACAGGAAGCTCAATGACATAACCAAGAAGGACAGTTATCCGCTCCCCAGGATCGATGACACTTTGGACACGCTAGCTGGTACCAAATGGTTCTCTACGCTGGACTTGCGAAGCGGATATTGGCAAGTGGAGATCGCAGAGAAAGATAAGGAGAAAACTGCCTTCAGTGTCGGCAACGGATTATGGCAGTTCAAAGTTATGCCATTTGGTCTCTGCAATACTCCGGCCACATTTGAACGCCTAATGGAGAAGGTACTGATAGGACTTCACTGGAAGACATGCTTGGTGTATCTCGATGACATAATCGTGATGGGGAAAACTTTTGATGAACACCTCAAAAACATGGCAGAAGTTCTTGAACGAATATCATCAGCTGGATTGAAACTCAGCTTGAAGAAATGTGCATTGTTCCAGAAAGAAGTAAAGTATTTGGGGCATCGTGTTACAGCAGACGGAATCTCAACAGATGAAGATAAAATAAAAGCAGTAAGGGACTGGCATCAACCTAAAAATCTTCATGAATTGCGCAGCTTTTTGGGCCTTTGCACATACTACAGACGTTTTGTGCCGAATTTTGCCAGTGTAGCTGCAAGCTTGCATGAGCTGACAAAGAAGTCAAGACCATACCATTGGGGCGAGCCACAGGAAAAATCCTTCCAGAAACTCAAAGAATTATTATGTACGTCACCAGTGCTAGCGTATCCCATAGCTGGAGAAAAATTTGTGCTGGATACTGATGCGAGCGGCTATGGCATAGGGGGTGTGCTATCCCAAGTAGTAAATGGCACTGAGAAGGTCATAGGGTACTATAGCCGTGTACTCTCAAAACCTGAGAGGAATTACTGTGTGACAAGACGTGAGCTTCTGGCGGTATTGGAATGCATTAAACATTACCATAAGTACCTGTATGGTCAACACTTTACATTAAGGACCGATCATTCTGCACTGAGATGGCTATTGCAGTTTAAAAATCCTGAAGGGCAACTGGCAAGGTGGATTGAGCGCCTGCAGAGCTACGACTTCAGCATTGAGCATAGAAGGGGCACAAAGCATAACAATGCGGATGCTCTTTCGAGAAGACCGTGCTGTTTAGAGTGTAAACATTGTGTTAGAACCGAGCAAAAGGAAGGCGTTGTGGATCTTCGGCTAATGCACATCGGCCCTGATGAAGACTGGTTAGCGGTACAGAGGGACGACGATATACTAAGGAAAATTATAGCGGCTAAAGAAGAGGACAGGCGACCATCCCGGAATGAAATTTCGGCTGAAAGCCCACTAGCCAAATCTTATTGGGCTCAGTGGAACAGCCTTAAGGTAATAAAAGGGTGTTTATACCGCGTATGGGAAAGTGTAGATGGCAAAACAACTTCAAATTTAGTAGTTGTGCCATACTCCAAGATAAGTAAAGTTTTACAGGAGTTTCATAATGGACCCAGTGGCGGTCATCTTGGAGTAACAAAAACACTTGAGAAACTGAAGCAGCGTTTTTATTGGGTTGGATGTCAACAAGCCGTAGCTGACTGGATAGCAAACTGCCCACAGTGCATAGCAGCCAAAGGCCTAGTAAGAAGAAGCCGGGGACAGCTGCAACAATACAACTCAGGAGCACCATTCGAGCGGATCGCAATGGATGTAGCAGGTCCCTTTCCCGTCACCGAAGCCGGAAATCATTATGTACTTATGGTAATGGACTATTTCAGTAAATGGCCAGAGGTATATGCTATACCTAACCAGGAGGCAAAGACAATTGTAAATGCATTCGTCAACAACTGGGTATGTCGCTATGGTGTCCCAATAGAATTACATTCCGACCAAGGAAGGAATTTCGAGTCTGCCATATTCAGGGAAATGTGCGAGTTATATGGGATAAAGAAAACCAGAACGACGCCGCTGCATCCACAGTCTGATGGCATGGTAGAAAGGTTCAATCGCACCTTAGAAAAGTAGTAAGCACCGATCAGAGGGATTGGGACGAGCACATCCCCAAATTTTTGATGGCATATAGGTCAGCTGTACACGACTCAACATCGAGAACGCCAGCCAAAATTATCTTCGGAACGGAATTAAAACTACCTGGTGATTTGGAATTTTGTGTTAAGCCAACTGTAGAAGAAGGAGCTATTACGTCCCAGGAGAAGGAGGACTTAAACGAACTGCATGAGTTCGTGCGCAATAGAATCAAGATGGTCAGTGACAAGATGAAGGCTAGGTATGACCGCGCAGCAAACTCGGAGGGATTTATGGAAGGACAATTGGTTTTACTGTATAACCCACAACGGAAGAAAGGATTGTCCCCAAAATTACAGACTCACTGGGATGGCCCGTATAAAGTGATTAAGCGAGTGAATGACATTGTATACCGGATACAGAAGCCCAATAGCCCAAGGTCGAAAATGAAGATAGTACATCTCGAACGATTGGCGTACTATGGAAGAGGTGATTGTATGCCTATTCGGGTCGAACAGGCTTAAGTAGGCGGCAGTGTTACAAAGATTAGAAATAAATTTAAATAAAACGACAATGTGGCTATATATACTTGGCAGCACTGCCAATTAATCTATAGTTGTCAAAATGTTACAACCCTGGTCAACACAATATAGATAATATTCAAATTAACGGAAATGGAATACTCCAGAGTATACAAGATCATTCGAGGCTGTGCCAATAATAAGTGTAAACAACAACAACGAAAACCCTAGCAACAAAATGCTAAAAGATGTTATTCTTAATGATCTTGTATGCAAGTATTCGCTGCTAATAAAGCTAAACAGATTAACAAGTATACACAGCCATATACACATAGGAGAAGAAGAAACAAAACCACATAACACACAGCCACACATAGTCACCATAAGCAAAACAGACAAGTCAGCATTGTCATGTATACAAACACACGTATATAGCTACATGTTAAGTAAAGCACAACCAAAAACAACCATGTCTAGAAATTTTGCGAAGTTACCAGACGACGTAATTTTTGCTATATAAAGGCGCTGCCAGAGCTCAGCGAGTTAGTGTGATTTCAAATATAGACGAGTTAACATCGCTGAGTGTTGCGTAGTACAAATACTTGTGTAAATAAAGTAATAAATAAAGTGTTGCCGCATTATATTTCTAAAATTAATTTGTCCCTGTTTTAATTTAATGCAATGAAACGAATCCTTGAAGGATAAAAATTAAACCGTTTTTACGAAAAGGTCTAAAAACGTAACAATTGGTGTCAGAATTGGGATTGCAAAAATAATTAAAAGGACATTGCAATTTAAGAAAAAAAAAAAAAAGAAAAGCACATTAAAAAAAATTAAAATAAATAATCATGAAATTTGATGAGCTAAAAGTTGAACAGCTGAAAAAGTGAAAAAAAGTGTAGCCGAAATAAGTGAAATAAAACAAAAACTCTCAGCAGATGCAGGAGGCATCAAGGATCAGCAGTGAAAAGCTTGTAGCCGAAATAACTGAAATAAAACAGAACTTTCACCAGATGCAGGAAAAGCTTTTAGCCGAAATACAGGAGTCAAATAAAGCCATGAATAAGACCCTGGTAGAGGTTTCTGAAGCCGTTAACAGGAGGATGGATTCTATTGAGAATAAATTCTCAGAGCTGGCGGATAGAGTCCAACATCTAGAAAGCGGTGGCCTGGAACAGCATGCAAAGGAGTACGAAGAGGAATTCCATGCTCTAGAGGACAAAATGCATAACCTGGAGTGTAGTGGCGGGCCAGTACGAGCAGTTGCGAAAGTTTCTGCGCGGGTAAAAGCGCCATGCTTCGACGGCAGCGTACCATTAGGCATCTTCAAATTCCAGTTCGAGACGGTTGCTAGCAGAAATGGATGGGATGCTGAAGAAAAGGCCATAGAGTTTAACTTGTCCTTAAAGGGTACAGCCGCAGAGGTACTTGAGACGGTGCCAGTAAGCTGCAGAAACAACTATAATGAAATAATGGCAGCATTGCAGCGCAAGTATGGTGGTGAGCATAAGCGCGATTTATACAGAATGGAATTGCGATGTAGAGTTCAGAAGCCTAACGAATCTCTACAAGATTTCGCAATGGAAATTGAGCGTTTAGTGCAGCTCACATATCCAGGCGAGAGTCACCCGTTTCTGGACCATTTTAAAACTGAGGCTTTCGTTAACGGCATTCGCGACTCTGATGTTAAACTGGCGGTGTGCGCTACGCAGAAATCCACTTTCGCTGAAACTGTGTCATTTGCGCTGGCTCAAGAGACTGCCAGGATGGTTTTCAAGCCACAGATATGTAAAGTGCGGAATGTGGAGGTTTTGTCTGAGGAGGATAACAACCTAGTGGCTAGCGATAAGGAGGCAATGCGACAACTGCTGGCAGAGAAGGCTATCAAAGAAAAGCCTAAGTGCTTTAACTGCGGAAAAATCGGTCATTTTCAGCGCAGCTTCAAAGCACAAAGGAAGAGAGGTAGATCTGTTTCGCCACCAAGAAACAGCAAACGGGTGAACCAAACAACATCACAAGAGTCCCCATTAAACTAAAACGAGCTAGCACTAAGGGGAAAGAGCTAGCTCTCACAAACGAGGGCCCCACAATCTCCATATCAGTGATGCAGCAGAAAAATAGCAACCTCACTGCGTCCGGACATATCAACGGGGAAAAGCACGTACTTACGATAGACACAGGGGCATCTCATTCAATAATAAGGTCCGTTATAGTAAAGGGGAAATGCGAGCGGTTAAGCAATATACGACTACGTACAGGTACTGGAGAGCCTGCCACTGTCTATGGTAAGGTTGAAGTGAAGGTGACTATAGCCAACATCAACGTGATACATGTGTTTATTGTTGCTGATATTGTCGATGAGGTTTTTATTGGTGCCGATTTTATGATTAACCATGGCATTAATCTATATATGGGACAACAGCTGATGATTTGGCGTAATGTGGAAATACCCCTTGATGTTGGATATGACAGCAAACCGCAAGAAACAAAAGTATTTGTTATTGAGAGTCAGACGTTACCGCCGCAGTCTGAAACAGTCATATGGGCGCGGATGAAGGGAGATTGTGAGGACAATCGGTTGTGGGTTGTAGAACCAGCAGATCTAAAGAGAGAGCTTATAACAGCGAAAGCTCTAGTGAAAACTAGTAAAGGAGGAATAGTTCTTATAAGAGTGCTTAACTTATCAGACCATGAAAAAGTCATCAAAAGAAATTCCGATGTTGGCCAGTGTACTACAGCAGAGGCAATAATAAACTTCGAGAAGAAGATAGAGCGTACTAATTTGTCCGCAAAAGAACGTGAACAATTTGAGGAATACGTAGAGAAATGGGTAGCAGGTCTATCAGCGACAGATAGAAATAAAGCCAAACAGTTACTAAAAAGGCATGCCAGTATCTTTGCCATGGGAAGCCAAAGCCAGGGTAGAACTGCATTGGTTAAACATGAAATTAACACAGGCGAAGCTAGGCCGATTAAACAGCCACCTAGAAGCGTACCCCTAGCAAAGCGAGATAAAGTAAAAGAGCTTGTAAGTGAAATGGAGCGTGATGGCGTAATTGAGCCATCTTCTGGTCCTTGGAGTTCGCCTGTAGTCTTAGTTAAAAAGAAAGATGGCAGTACTAGATTCTGCGTAGACTACAGGAAGCTCAATGACATAACCAAGAAGGACAGTTATCCGCTCCCCAGGATCGATGACACTTTGGACACGCTAGCTGGTACTAAATGGTTCTCTACGCTGGACTTGCGAAGCGGATATTGGCAAGTGGAGATCGCAGAGAAAGATAAGGAGAAAACTGCCTTCAGTGTCGGCAACGGATTATGGCAGTTCAAAGTTATGCCATTTGGTCTCTGCAATGCTCCGGCCACATTTGAACGCCTAATGGAGAAGGTACTGATAGGACTTCACTGGAAGACATGCTTGGTGTATCTCGATGACATAATCGTGATAGGGAAAACTTTTGATGAACAGCTCAAAAACATGGCAGAAGTTCTTGAACGAATATCATCAGCTGGATTGAAACTCAGCTTGAAGAAATGTGCATTGTTCCAGAAAGAAGTAAAGTATTTGGGGCATCGTGTTACAGCAGACGGAATCTCAACAGATGAAGATAAAATAAAAGCAGTAAGGGACTGGCATAAACATAAAAATCTTCATGAATTGCGCAGCTTTTTGGGCCTTTGCACATACTACAGACGTTTTGTGCCGAATTTCGCCAGTGTAGCTGCAAGCTTGCATGAGCTGACAAAGAAGTCAAGACCATACCCTTGGGGCGAGCCACAGGAAAAATCCTTCCAGAAACTCAAAGAATTATTATGTACGTCACCAGTGCTAGCGTATCCCATAGCTGGAGAAAAATTTGTGCTGGATACTGATGCGAGCGGCTATGGCATAGGGGGTGTGCTATCCCAAGTAGTAAATGGCACTGAGAAGGTCATAGGGTACTATAGCCGTGTACTCTCAAAACCTGAGAGGAATTACTGTGTGACAAGACGTGAGCTTCTGGCGGTATTGGAATGCATTAAACATTACCATAAGTACCTGTATGGTCAACACTTTACATTAAGGACCGATCATTCTGCACTGAGATGGCTATTGCAGTTTAAAAATCCTGAAGGGCAACTGGCAAGGTGGATTGCGCCTACAGAGCTACGACTTCAGCATTGAGCATAGAAGGGGCACAAAGCATAACAATGCGGATGCTCTTTCGAGAAGACCGTGCTGTTTAGAGTGTAAACATTGTGTTAGAACCGAGCAAAAGGAAGCCGTTGTGGATGTTCGGCTAATGCACATCGGTCCTGATAAAGACTGGTCAGCGGTACAGAGGGACGACGATATACTAAGGAAAATTATAGCGGCCAAAGAAGAGGACAGACGACCATCCCGGAATGAAATTTCGGCTGAAAGCCCACTCGCCAAATCTTATTGGGCTCAGTGGAACAGCCTTAAGGTAATAAAAGGGTGTTTATACCACGTATGGGAAAGTGTAGATGGCAGAACAACTTCAAATTTAATAGTTGTGCCATACTCCAAGATAAGTAAAGTTTTACAGGAGTTTCATAATGGACCCAGTGGCGGTCATCTTGGAGTAACAAAAACACTTGAGAAACTGAAGCAGCGTTTTTATTGGGTTGGATGTCAACAAGCCGTAGCTGACTGGATAGCAAACTGCCCACAGTGCATAGCAGCCAAAGGCCCAGTAAGAAGAAGCCGGGGACAGCTGCAACAATACAACTCAGGAGCACCATTCGAGCGGATCGCAATGGATGTAGCAGGTCCCTTTCCCGTCACCGAAGCCGGAAATCGTTATGTACTTGTGGTAATGGACTATTTCAGTAAATGGCCAGAGGTATATGCTATACCTAACCAGGACGCAAAGACAATTGTAAATGCATTCGTCAACAACCGGGTATGTCGCTATGGTGTCCCAATAGAATTACATTCCGACCAAGGAAGGAATTTCGAGTCTGCCATATTCAGGGAAATGTGCGAGTTATATGGGATAAAGCAAACCAGAACGACGCCGCTGCATCCACAGTCTGATGGCATGGTAGAAAGGTTCAATCGCACCTTAGAAGAGTACCTACGAAAAGTAGTAAGCACCCATCAGAGGGATTGGGACGAGCACATCCCCAAATTTTTGATGGCATATAGGTCAGGTGTACACGACTCAACATCGAGAACACCAGCCAAAATTATCTTCGGGACGGAATTAAAACTACCTGGTGATTTGGAATTTGGTGTTAAGCCAACTGTAGAGGAAGGAGCTATTACGTCCCAGGAGAAGGAGGACTTAAACGAACTGCATGAGTTCGTGCGCAATAGAATCAAGATGGTCAGTGACAAGATGAAGGCTAGGTATGACCGCGCAGCAAACTAGGAGGGATTTATGGAAGGACAATTGGTTTTACTGTATAACCCACAACGGAAGAAAGGATTGTCCCCAAAATTACAGACTCACTGGGATGGCCCGTATAAAGTGATTAAGAGAGTGAATGACGTTGTATACCGGATACAGAAGCACAATAGCCCAAGGTCGAAAATGAAGATAGTACATCTCGAACGATTGGCGCACTATGGAAGAGGTGATTGTATGCCTATTCGAGTCGAACAGGCTTAAGTGGGCGGCAGTGTTACAAAGATTAGAAATAGATTTAAATAAAACGACAATGTGGCTATATGTACTTGGCAGCAAATCCAATTAATCTATAGTTGTCAAAATGTTACAACCCTGGTCAACACTATGTAGATAATATTCAAACTAACGGAAATGGAATACTCCAGAATATACAAGATCATTCAAGGCTGTGCCAATAAGAGTAAACCACAACAACAACAAACATAGCAACATAAATGCTAAGAGATGTTATTCTTAATGATCTTGTATGCAAGTATTCGCTGCTAATAAAGCTAAATAGATTCACAAGTATACACAGCCATATACACGTAGAAGAAACAAAACCACACACTCATTCATACAACCACTCATAGTTACCATAGGCAAAACACACAGAACACTCATACATTCAACCACACATAGTTACCATAAGCAAACCAAACAAGTCAGCATTGTCATGTATACAAACACACACATGTCAATTAGAAAACAACCACCATACCCAGAACTTTCGCGAGGTTACCAGACGACGTCATTTTTGCTATATAAAGGCGCTGCCAGAGCTCAGCGATAATCAGTGTGATTTCAAATATAGACGTGTTAACATCGCTGAGGGTTGAGTAGTACAAATACTCGTGTTAAGTAATAAATAAAGTGTTGCCGCATTAAATTTCTTAAATTAATTTGTCCGTGTTTTAATTTGATGCTATAAAACGAATCCTTGAAGGATAAGTAATAAAACCGTTTTTACGAAAAGGTCTAAGAACGTAACAATTGGTGTCAGAAGTGGGATTGCAAAAATAATTAAAAGCACATTGCAATTTAAAAAAAACAAAAAAAAAAGGACATTATAAAATTAAAATAAATAATCATGAAATTTGATGAGCTAGAAGTTGAACAGCTGAAGAAGGAGCTCAGTAAGCTGGAATTGCCAACTGCAGGTAACAAGGCTGAACTGCAGAAGAGGCTAATAGATGAGTTTAAGAATCGCGGCATGGACATCGGGACATACGAGTTTGAGGACAAAGACGATGTGCAGGTATGCCCTCCTGTCACGACCAGCAGCATGGACATAAATTCAATGTTCGCTGCTATGATGATCGAAATGAAACAGAACTGTCAGCAGATACAGGAGGCATCAAGGGTCAACAGTGAAAAGCTTGTAATCGAAATAAGTGAGATAAAATAAAACTCTCAGCAGATGCAGGAGGCATCAAGGATCAGCAGTGACAAGCTTGTAGCCGAAATAAGTGAAATAAAACAAAGCTCTCAGCAGATGAAGGAAAAGCTTGTAGCCGAAACTTAGCAGATGCAGGAAAAACTTGTTGCCGAAATAACTGAAATAAAACAGAACTCTCAGCAGATACAGGAGTCAAATAAGGCCACGAACGATATCCTGCTAGAGGTTTTTGAAGCCATAAACAGGAGGATGGATTCTATTGAGAAT
The DNA here is from genome assembly GCA_963675445.1 of Linnaemya vulpina. Lineage (NCBI taxonomy): Eukaryota > Metazoa > Arthropoda > Insecta > Diptera > Tachinidae > Linnaemya > Linnaemya vulpina. Next base: position 21,712,431 of record OY776281.1, read on the forward strand.
AAATTCTCAGGGCTGGCGGATAGAGTCCAACATCTAGAAAGCGGTGGCCTGGAACAGCATGCAAAGGAGTTCGAAGAGAAATTGCATGCTCTAGAGGACAAAGTGCATAACCTGGAGTGTAGTGGCGGGCCAGTACGAGCAGTTGCGGAGGTTTCTGCGCGGATAAAAGCGCCATGCTTCGACGGCAGCGTACCATTAGGCATCTTCAAATTCCAGTTCGAGACGGTTGCTAGCAGAAATGGATGGGATGCTGAAGAAAGGGCCATAGAGCTGATTTTGTCCTTAAATGGTACAGCCGCAGAGGTACTTGAGACTGTGCCAGTAAGCAGCAGAAACAACTATAATGAAATAATGTCAGAATTGCAGCGCAAGTATGGTAGTGAGCACAAGCGCGATTTATACAGAATGGAATTGCGATGTAGAGTTCAGAAGCCTAACGAATCTCTACAAGATTTCGCAATGGAAATCGAGCGTTTAGTGCAGCTAACATATCCAGGCGAGAGTCACCCGTTCCTGGACCATTTTAAAACTGAGGCTTTCGTTAACGGCATTCGCGACTCTGATGTTAAACTGGCGGTGTGCGCTACGCAGAAATCCACTTTCGCTGAAACTGTGTCATTTGCGCTGGCTCAAGAGACTGCCAGGATGGTTTTCAAGCCACAGATATGTAAAGTGCGGAATGTGGAGGTTTTGTCTGAGAAGGATAACAACCTAGTGGCTAGCGTTAAGGAGGCAATGCGACAACTGCTGGCAGAGAAGGCTATCAAAGAAAAGCCTAAGTGCTTTAACTGCGGAAAGATCGGTCATTTTCAGCGCACCTGCAAAGCATCAAGGAAGACAAGTAGAGTGCGTAATGTGAAGGTTTTGTCTGAGGAAGATAACAACCTAATTGCCAGCTTTAAGGAGGCAATGCGACAACTGCTGGCAGGAAGTGATATCAAAGAAAAGCCTAAGTGCTTCAATTGCGGAAGGATCGGTCATTTTCAGCGCAGCTGCAAAGCATCAAGGAAGAGAGGTAGATCTGTTTTGCCACCAAGAAAGAGCATTGAGCATAAAAGAGGCACAAAGCATAACAATGCGGATGCTCTTTCAAGAAGACCCTGCTGTTCAGAGCGTAAACATGGTGATACAACCGAGCAAAAGGAAGGCGTTGTTGATGTTCGGCTAATTCACATCGGCCCTGATGAAGGCTGGTCAGCGGCACAGAGGGACGAAGATATTCTAAGGAAAATTATAGCGGCCAAAGAAGAGGACAGACGACCATCCCGGAATGAAATTTCGGCTGAAAGCCCACTTGCCAAATCTTATTGGGCTCAGTGGAACAGCCTTAAGGTAATAAAAGGGTGTTTATACCGCGTATGGGAAAGTTTAGATGGCAGAACAACTTCAAATTTAATAGTTGTGCCATACTCCAAGATAAGTAAAGTTTTACAGGAGTTTTATAATGGACCCAGTGGCGGTCATCTTGGAGTAACAAAAACACTTGAGAAACTGAAGCAGCGTTTTTATTGGGTTGGATGTCAACAAGCCGTAGCTGACTGGATAGCAAACTGCCCACAGTGCATAGCAGCCAAAGGACCAGTAAGAAGAAGCCGGGGACAGCTGCAACAATACAACTCAGGAGCACCATTCGAGAGGATCGCAATGGATGTAGCAGGTCCCTTTCCCGTCACCGAAGCCGGAAATCGTTATGTACTTGTGGTAATGGACTATTTCAGTAAACGGCCAGAGGTATATGCTATACCTAACCAGGAAGCAAAGACAATTGTAAATGCTTTCGTCAACAACTGGGTATGTCGCTATGGTGTCCCAATAGAATTACATTCCGACCAAGGAAGGAATTTCGAGTCAGCCATATTCAGGGAAATGTGCGAGTTGTATGGGATAAAGAAAACCAGAACGACGCCGCTGCATCCACAGTCTGATGGCATGGTAGAAAGGTTCAATCGCACCTTAGAAGAGTACCTACGAAAAGTAGTAAGCACCCATCAGAGGGATTGGGACGAGCACATCCCCAAATTTTTGATGGCATATAGGTCAGCTGTACACGACTCAACATCGAGAACGCCAGCCAAAATTATCTTCGGGACGGAATTAAAACTACCTGGTGATTTGGAATTTTGTGTTAAGCCAACTGTAGAAGAAGGAGCTATTACGTCCCAGGAGAAGGAGGACTTAAACGAACTGCATGAGTTCGTGCGCAATAGAATCAAGATGGTCAGTGACAAGATGAAGGCTAGGTATGACCGCGCAGCAAACTCGGAGGGATTTATGGAAGGACAATTGGTTTTACTGTATAATCCACAACGGAAGAAAGGATTGTCCCCAAAATTACAGACTCACTGGGATGGCCCGTATAAAGTGATTAAGCGAGTGAATGACGTTGTATACCGGATACAGAAGCACAATAGCCCAAGGTCGAAAATGAAGATAGTACATCTCGAACGATTGGCGCACTGTGGAAGAGGTGATTGTATGCCTATTCGGGTCGAACAGGCTTAAGTAGGCGGCAGTGTTACAAAAATTAGAAATAAATTTAAATAAAACGACAATGTGGCTATATATACTTGGCAGCACTGCCAATTAATCTATAGTTGTCAAAATGTTACAACCCTGGTCAACACAATATAGATAATATTCAAATTAACGGAAATGGAATACTCCAGAGTATACAAAATCATTCGAGGCTGTGCCAATAATAAGTGTAAACAACAACAACGAAAACCCTAGCAACATAAATGCTAAAAGATGTTATTCTTAATGATCTTGTATGCAAGTATTCGCTGCTAATAAAGCTAAACAGATTAACAAGTATACACAGCCATATACACATAGGAGAAGAAGAAACAAAACCACATAACACACAGCCACACATAGTCACCATAAGCAAAACAGACAAGTCAGCATTGTCATGTATACAAACACACGTATATAGCTACATGTTAAGTAAAGCACAACCAAAAACAACCATGCCTAGAAATTTTGCGAAGTTACCAGACGACGTAATTTTTGCTATATAAAGGCGCTGCCAGAGCTCAGCGAGTTAGTGTGATTTCAAATATAGACGCGTTAACATCGCTAAGTCTTGAGTAGTACAAGTACTTGTGTAGATAAAGTAATAAATAAAGTATTGCCGCATTATATTTCTAAAATTAATTTGTCCGTGTTTTAATTTAATGCAATAAAACGAATCCTTGAAGGATAAAAATAAAACCGTTTTTACGAAAAGGTCTAAAAACGTAACAATTGGTGTCAGAATTGGGATTGCAAAAATAATTAAAAGGACATTGCAATTTAAGAAAAAAAAAAAAGAAAAGCACATTAAAAAAAATTAAAATAAATAATCATGAAATTTGATGAGCTAAAAGTTGAACAGCTGAAAAAGTGAAAAAAAGTGTAGCCGAAATAAGTGAAATAAAACAAAAACTCTCAGCAGATGCAGGAGGCATCAAGGATCAGCAGTGAAAAGCTTGTAGCCGAAATAACTGAAATAAAACAGAACTTTCACCAGATGCAGGAAAAGCTTTTAGCCGAAATACAGGAGTCAAATAAAGCCATGAACAAGACCCTGGTAGAGGTTTCTGAAGCCGTTAACAGGAGGGTGGATTCTATTGAGAATAAATTCTCAGAGCTGGCGGATAGAGTCCAACATCTAGAAAGCGGTGGCCTGGAACAGCATGCAAAGGAGTACGAAGAGGAATTGCATGCTCTAGAGGACAAAATGCATAACCTGGAGTGTAGTGGCGGGCCAGTACGAGCAGTTGCGAAAGTTTCTGCGCGGGTAAAAGCGCCATGCTTCGACGGCAGCGTACCATTAGGCATCTTCAAATTCCAGTTCGAGACGGTTGCTAGCAGAAATGGATGGGATGCTGAAGAAAAGGCCATAGAGTTGATCTTGTCCTTAAAGGGTACAGCCGCAGAGGTACTTGAGACTGTGCCAGTAAGCTGCAGAAACAACTATAATGAAATAATGGCAGCATTGCAGCGCAAGTATGGTGGTGAGCATAAGCGCGATTTATACAGAATGGAATTGCGATGTAGAGTTCAGAAGCCTAACGAATCTCTACAAGATTTCGCAATGGAAATTGAGCGTTTAGTGCAGCTCACATATCCAGGCGAGAGTCACCCGTTCCTGGACCATTTTAAAACTGAGGCTTTCGTTAACGGCATTCGCGACTCTGATGTTAAATTGGCGGTGTGCGCTACGCAGAAATCCACTTTCGCTGAAACTGTGTCATTTGCGCTGGCTCAAGAGACTGCCAGGATGGTTTTCAAGCCACAGATATGTAAAGTGCGGAATGTGGAGGTTTTGTCTGAGGAGGATAACAACCTAGTGGCTAGCGATAAGGAGGCAATGCGACAACTGCTGGCAGAGAAGGCTATCAAAGAAAAGCCTAAGTGCTTTAACTGCGGAAAAATCGGTCATTTTCAGCGCAGCTTCAAAGCACAAAGGAAGACAGGTAGAGTGCGGAATGTGGAGGTTTTGTCTGAGGAAGACAACAACCTAATTGCCAGCTTTAAGGAGGCAATGCGACAACTGCTGGCAGGAAGTGATATCAAAGAAAAGCTTAAGTGTTTCAACTGCGGAAGGATCGGTCATTTTCAGCGCAGCTGCAAAGCATCAAGGAAGAGAGGTAGATCTGTTTTGCCACCAAGAAAGGGCATTGAGCATAGAAGGGGCACAAAGCATAACAATGCGGATGCTCTTTCGAGAAGACCGTGCTGTTTAGAGTGTAAACATTGTGTTAGAACCGAGCAAAAGGAAGGCGTTGTGGATGTTCGGCTAATGCACATCGGCCCTGATGAAGACTGGTCAGCGGCACAGAGGGACGACGATATGCTAAGGAAAATTATAGCGGCCAAAGAAGAGGACAGACGACCATCCCGGAATGAAATTTCGGCTGAAAGCCCACTCGCCAAATCTTATTGGGCTCAGTGGAACAGCCTTAAGGTAATAAAAGGGTGTTTATACCGCGTATGGGAAAGTGTAGATGGCAAAACAACTTCAAATTTAATAGTTGTGCCATACTCCAAGATAAGTAAAGTTTTACAGGAGTTTCATAATGGACCCAGTGGCGGTCATCTTGGAGTAACAAAAACACTTGAGAAACTGAAGCAGCGTTTTTATTGGGTTGGATGTCAACAAGCCGTAGCTGACTGGATAGCAAACTGCCCACAGTGCATAGCAGCCAAAGGCCCAGTAAGAAGAAGCCGGGGACAGCTGCAACAATACAACTCTGGAGCACCATTCGAGCGGATCGCAATGGATGTAGCAGGTCCCTTTCCCGTCACCGAAGCCGGAAATCGTAATGTACTTGTGGTAATGGACTATTTCAGTAAATGGCCAGAGGTATATGCTATACCTAACCAGGACGCAAAGACAATTGTAAATGCATTCGTCAACAACTGGGTATGTCGCTATGGTGTCCCAATAGAATTACATTCCGACCAAGGAAGGAATTTCGAGTCTGCCATATTCAGGGAAATGTGCGAGTTATATGGGATAAAGAAAACCAGAACGACGCCGCTGCATCCACAGTCTGATGGCATGGTAGAAAGGTTCAATCGCACCTTAGAAGAGTACCTACGAAAAGTAGTAAGCACCCATCAGAGGGATTGGGACGAGCACATCCCCAAATTTTTGATGGCATATAGGTCAGCTGTACACGACTCAACATCGAGAACGCCAGCCAAAATTATCTTCGGGACGGAATTAAAACTACCTGGTGATTTGGAATTTTGTGTTAAGCCAACTGTAGAAGAAGGAGCTATTACGTCCCAGGAGAAGGAGGACTTAAACGAACTGCATGAGTTCGTGCGCAATAGAATCAAGATGGTCAGTGACAAGATGAAGGCTAGGTATGACCGCGCAGCAAACTCGGAGGGATTTATGGAAGGACAATTGGTTTTACTGTATAATCCACAACGGAAGAAAGGATTGTCCCCAAAATTACAGACTCACTGGGATGGCCCGTATAAAGTGATTAAGCGAGTGAATGACGTTGTATACCGGATACAGAAGCACAATAGCCCAAGGTCGAAAATGAAGATAGTACATCTCGAACGATTGGCGCACTGTGGAAGAGGTGATCGTATGCCTATTCAGGTCGTACAGGCTTAAGTAGGCGGCAGTGTTACAAAGATTAGAAATAAATTTAAATAAAACGACAATGTGGCTATATATACTTGGCAGCACTGCCAATTAATCTATAGTTGTCAAAATGTTACAACCCTGGTCAACACAATATAGATAATATTCAAATTAACGGAAATGGAATACTCCAGAGTATACAAGATCATTCGAGGCTGTGCCAATAATAAGTGTAAACAACAACAACGAAAACCCTAGCAACATAAATGCTAAAAGATGTTATTCTTAATGATCTTGTATGCAAGTATTCGCTGCTAATAAAGCTAAACAGATTAACAAGTATACACAGCCATATACACATAGGAGAAGAAGAAACAAAACCACATAACACACAGCCACACATAGTCACCATAAGCAAAACAGACAAGTCAGCATTGTCATGTATACAAACACACGTATATAGCTACATGTTAAGTAAAGCACAACCAAAAACAACCATGCCTAGAAATTTTGCGAAGTTACCAGACGACGTAATTTTTGCTATATAAAGGCGCTGCCAGAGCTCAGCGAGTTAGTGTGATTTCAAATATAGACGCGTTAACATCGCTAAGTCTTGAGTAGTACAAGTACTTGTGTAGATAAAGTAATAAATAAAGTGTTGCCGCATTATATTTCTAAAATTAATTTGTCCGTGTTTTAATTTAATGCAATAAAACGAATCCTTGAAGGATAAAAATAAAAACGTTTTTACGAAAAGGTCTAAAAACGTAACAATTGGTGTCAGAATTGGGATTGCAAAAATAATTAAAAGGACATTGCAATTTAAGAAAAAAAAAAGAAAAGCACATTAAAAAAAATTAAAATAAATAATCATGAAATTTGATGAGCTAAAAGTTGAACAGCTGAAAAAGTGAAAAAAAGTGTAGCCGAAATAAGTGAAATAAAACAAAAACTCTCAGCAGATGCAGGAGGCATCAAGGATCAGCAGTGAAAAGCTTGTAGCCGAAATAACTGAAATAAAACAGAACTTTCACCAGATGCAGGAAAAGCTTTTAGCCGAAATACAGGAGTCAAATAAAGCCATGAACAAGACCCTGGTAGAGGTTTCTGAAGCCGTTAACAGGAGGGTGCATTCTATTGAGAATAAATTCTCAGAGCTGGCGGATAGAGTCCAACATCTAGAAAGCGGTGGCCTGGAACAGCATGCAAAGGAGTACGAAGAGGAATTGCATGCTCTAGAGGACAAAATGCATAACCTGGAGTGTAGTGGCGGGCCAGTACGAGTAGTTGCGAAAGTTTCTGCGCGGGTAAAAGCGCCATGCTTCGACGGCAGCGTACCATTAGGCATCTTCAAATTCCAGTTCGAGACGGTTGCTAGCAGAAATGGATGGGATGCTGAAGAAAAGGCCATAGAGTTGATCTTGTCCTTAAAGGGTACAGCCGCAGAGGTACTTGAGACTGTGCCAGTAAGCTGCAGAAACAACTATAATGAAATAATGGCAGCATTGCAGCGCAAGTATGGTGGTGAGCATAAGCGCGATTTATACAGAATGGAATTGCGATGTAGAGTTCAGAAGCCTAACGAATCTCTACAAGATTTCGCAATGGAAATTGAGCGTTTAGTGCAGCTCACATATCCAGGCGAGAGTCACCCGTTCCTGGACCATTTTAAAACTGAGGCTTTCGTTAACGGCATTCGCGACTCTGATGTTAAACTGGCGGTGTGCGCTACGCAGAAATCCACTTTCGCTGAAACTGTGTCATTTGCGCTGGCTCAAGAGACTGCCAGGATGGTTTTCAAGCCACAGATATGTAAAGTGCGGAATGTGGAGGTTTTGTCTGAGGAGGATAACAACCTAGTGGCTAGCGATAAGGAGGCAATGCGACAACTGCTGGCAGAGAAGGCTATCAAAGAAAAGCCTAAGTGCTTTAACTGCGGAAAAATCGGTCATTTTCAGCGCAGCTTCAAAGCACAAAGGAAGAGAGGTAGATCTGTTTCGCCACCAAAAAACAGCAAACGGGTGAACCAAACAACATCACAAGAGTCCCCGTTAAACTAAAACGAGCTAGCACTAAGGGGAAAGAGCTAGCTCTCACAAACGAGGGCCCCAAAATCTCCATATCAGTGATGCAGCAGAAAAATAGCAACCTCACTGCGTCCGGACATATCAACGGGGAAAAGCACGTACTTACGATAGACACAGGGGCATCTCATTCAATAATAAGGTCCGTTATAGTAAAGGGGAAATGCGAGCGGTTAAGCAATATACGACTACGTACAGCTACTGGAGAGCCTGCCACTGTCTATGGTAAGGTTGAAGTGAAGGTGACTATAGCCAACATCAACGTGATACATGTGTTTATTGTTGCTGATATTGTCGATGAGGTTTTTATTGGTGCCGATTTTATGATTAACCATGGCATTAATCTATATATGGGACAACAGCTGATGATTTGGCGTAATGTGGAAATACCCCTTGATGTTGGATATGACAGCAAACCGCAAGAAACAAAAGTATTTGTTATTGAGAGTCAGACGTTACCGCCGCAGTCTGAAACAGTCATATGGGCGCGGATGAAGGGAGATTGTGAGGACAATCGGTTGTGGGTTGTAGAACCAGCAGATCTAAAGAGAGAGCTTATAACAGCGAAAGCTCTAGTGAAAACTAGTAAAGGAGGAATAGTCCTTATAAGAGTGCTTAACTTATCAGACCATGAAAAAGTCATCAAAAGAAATTCCGATGTTGGCCAGTGTACTACAGCAGAGGCAATAATAAACTTCGAGAAGAAGATAGAGCGTACTAATTTGTCCGCAAAAGAACGTGAGCAATTTGAGGAATACGTAGAGAAATGGGTAGCAGGTCTATCAGCGACAGATAGAAATAAAGCCAAACAGTTACTAAAAAGGCATGCCAGTATCTTTGCCATGGGAAGCCAAAGCCAGGGTAGAACTGCATTGGTTAAACATGAAATTAACACAGGCGAAGCTAGGCCGATTAAACAGCCACCTAGAAGCGTACCCCTAGCAAAGCGAGATAAAGTAAAAGAGCTTGTAAGTGAAATGGAGCGTGATGGCGTAATTGAGCCATCTTCTGGTCCTTGGAGTTCGCCTGTAGTCTTAGTTAAAAAGAAAGATGGCAGTACTAGATTCTGCGTAGACTACAGGAAGCTCAATGACATAACCAAGAAGGACAGTTATCCGCTCCCCAGGATCGATGACACTTTGGACACGCTAGCTGGTACTAAATGGTTCTCTACGCTGGACTTGCGAAGCGGATATTGGCAAGTGGAGATCGCAGAGAAAGATAAGGAGAAAACTGCCTTCAGTGTCGGCAACGGATTATGGCAGTTCAAAGTTATGCCATTTGGTCTCTGCAATGCTCCGGCCACATTTGAACGCCTAATGGAGAAGGTACTGATAGGACTTCACTGGAAGACATGCTTGGTGTATCTCGATGACATAATCGTGATGGGGAAAACTTTTGATGAACACCTCAAAAACATGGCAGAAGTTCTTGAATGAATATCATCAGCTGGATTGAAACTCAGCTTGAAGAAATGTGCATTGTTCCAGAAAGAAGTAAAGTATTTGGGGCATCGTGTTACAGCAGACGGAATCGCAACAGATGAAGATAAAATAAAAGCAGTAAGGGACTGGCATCAACCTAAAAATCTTCATGAATTGCGCAGCTTTTTGGGCCTTTGCACATACTACAGACGTTTTGTGCCGAATTTTGCCAGTGTAGCTGCAAGCTTGCATGAGCTGACAAAGAAGTCAAGACCATACCATTGGGGCGAGCCACAGGAAAAATCCTTCAAGAAACTCAAAGAATTATTATGTACGTCACCAGTGCTAGCGTATCCCATAGCTGGAGAAAAATTTGTGCTGGATACTGATGCGAGCGGCTATGGCATAGGGGGTGTGCTATCCCAAGTAGTAAATGGCACTGAGAAGGTCATAGGGTACTATAGCCG
>OY776281.1:21727496-21729996 GCA_963675445.1 Linnaemya vulpina
TGGTCGACCTCGTATCAAAATTGTAAAATATTGGTCGAAGCGTTTTAAAATTTGGTATGGACCATCGTAGGGATGCGTAAGCGAAGGCCGTATCGAGTCGTTGCGGACGAAGACGTGGGATGAATTTTTTAGATTTTTCGAAATGAATGTGCGAGGCATAGCATGGTGGGCTGTATCGGTTGGCTTAAGCTTCTGCATTACTGATCGAAAATCGGTGATAAACTCGCTGGCAGAGTGGGAGATCTTAGCTTGGTGAAAAAATTCCCCAGGAATCGTTAAAGTGGAGCCGTAAACCAACTCAGCTGGCGATGCTTTTAAATCTGGCTTGAAAGCAACCCGCAGTCCAAGCAAAATAGTTGGCAGATGGTACACCCATCGTGCTGGATTATGACATAAAATGGCTGCCTTAAATGTGCGGTGCCACCTCTCAATGATGCCGTTGAACTGCGGATGATACGGTGTAGTACGAAGGTGTGATGCGCCAATTGTATTTACCAATTCGGTGAAAACTGAAGATTCAAATTGGCGGCCACGATCCGAAGTTATCCGAGCTGGGACACCGAATCTCGAAATCCACTGAGCTAGGAGAGCTTTAACGACCACATCAGCTGACATGTCAGGAATCGGAACTGCCTCCGGCCAACGAGTGAAACGGTCAATAATTGTTAGGCAATATCGTTGGCCTTCACATAATGGGAACGGACCAACGATGTCTATGTTAATATGACCGAAACGTTCTTTCGTCGGCTCATATTTGACGGGAGCTGAACGAGTATGTTGCTGAACTTTCGAGCGCTGGCATTGTAAACAATTTCGTACGAAAACAGCAGCATCTTTCCGAATCCCAGGCCAACAAAATCGATTGGTGACGAGTTTGGTTGTGGCCCGAACATCTGGATGAGATAAATCGTGGATTTTTGCTAAAATTTGTTGACGAAACTCCTTCGGGATGCAAGGGCGAACTCGAGATGTTGTTGTGTCACAGATAAGCTCATCGTTGCAACCTGGGATTGGAAAATATTTCAATTTCAGAGAATTTGATGTAGTACCTTCGTTTTTAATCATTTTTTGAAGCTCTTCGTCCATTTGTTGAGCCGCTGCAATACGGGTGTAATCTACAATTTGACTTATTGAATCGATGCGGGACAGCGCGTCGGCAGTGACGTTTGCTAGACCAGGCGTATGGCGAATATCTGTCGTGAATTGACTGATAAAATCGAGCTGACGAATTCTGCGGGGCGAGGCTTTTTCAAGTTTTTGTTGAAACGCAAAAATAAGCGGTCGTTGATCGGTAACTATGTAACACCGCCGTCCTTCTATCATATAACGGAAATGATACACGGCTTGATACATCGCTGTTAGCTCCCGATCGTACGTTGAATATTTTTGTTGAGTACTCGTAAACTTTTTAGAATAAAATGCCAAAGGTTGAAGGTTTCCATTAATTTTTTGATGCAAGGCTGCCCCCACCGCTGTATCAGATGCATCAACATACAACGCCAACTCGGGGTCAGAAGCAGGATGCGCTAAGAGAGCAGCGTTGGCCAGTTCGCTCTTACAGCGGTCGAAAGCAGCTTCTGTAGACGAATCCCATTTCAGCGGGCTGCGGTCGTTTTTCTTATTGCCGATGATAAGTTGTTGCAGCTGCATTTGATACGATATCGCATGTGGCAAGAACTTCCTGTAAAAGTTTACCATGGCGATAAACCTCTTAAGCTCTTGAGCCACTTTGGGTTTTGGAAAATCCAGTACAGCCGCAACTTTTTCGGGCAGAGGGCGAATGCCGTCAGCGTTGACCAAATGTCCGAGGAATTTTAATTCGCTTTTCCCAAATTCGCATTTGTTTACGTTTATTGTGAAGACGACGAAAAACTGCGATTAGATCCTGACGATGCTGTTCGGCCGAAGCTGATGCGACGCAAATATCGTCAATGTAGGGAAAAACGAAATCAAGGCCTCGCAACACCTCGTTTATTAACCTTTGAAACGTTTGTGAGGCGTTGCACAGGCCGAAAGTCATGAATTTGAATTCGTAGAGGCCGAATGGGGTACTAATTGCCGTTTTCGGGACGTCATCGGGAGAGATCGGTACCTGGTGGAAGGCTTTCTGAAGGTCAATCTTTGAAAAAATTTTCTTACCTCTCAGATTTGTTGTAAAATCCGTCAGATACGGCAGAGGGTACCGATCTGGCAATGTGCGAGCATTTAGAGCACGGTAGTCTCCGCATGGCCTCCAGGTACCGTCATTCTTCTTTACCATATGGAGCGGACTTGACCAATTGCTGTTAGACGGTTGACAAATACCAGTTTTTATTAAAAAATCAAACTCGGATTTAGCGGCCAAAAGCTTCTCCGGCGAAAGACGTCTCGGTCTGCAAAAAAACGGGCTGACCAGTTGTTTCAATTTTGTGCGAAATAGAAGATTTTGTTGCTGAACCATACGGCGTGAGCTTGGTGATGTCAGCGAATTGCTCCAAAATGTCGGCGTAAGAATTATTTG
>OY776281.1:21754996-21764996 GCA_963675445.1 Linnaemya vulpina
GTCCGTTTTGTTAACCTTCACTTTCTTGGTCAAACCAGTAGTAGGTTGCAATATCTCAACGATCTTGTTAACGTTAGGTTTATTTATTACCGATGTACATTGGGCTGTAGCGTGTGGGGTGCGGTTACAGTTTTTACAACGCTCTTTTCTTTGCGGTTCAGGGCATTTAGCTAAATAATGACCATACCCAAAACAATTATAACATTTAATTTTACCTAGTGTCGTGTTACTGTTTTTATTTTCTTTTGAAACTCCGAAGTTGTTTGAGGTGTTGTCGGTTGGCGGCGTTGGTTTTTGCTTATGGGCGGCGATAGACTGAGTGGTTATTTCATTATAATTACAGTAACTATTGATGTCCCGATACAAATCGTTGCAATTAAAATATTCACTTGAAATTTTCCGTTTTAAATTGGCATCGTTTATGCCGTTTACAATGTGTCTTGCGATGGCAGGTTCTGACAAATTGCCCTTGGTAAACATTCGAAAATAATATTCCTGTGGTGTCTCATTTACCCGACGCTTCATCTGAGACATTTTTATGTGTATGTCGGCGGCGTTCTAGACATGGGGAAAATCTTGCAAAATTTGACAAGAAAACAATTTGAAGGGAGTCAACCCAATTTTTAGCCAACCCCTGCATTTTCTGCTGAACGGCAAATTGTAGTGACTGGTCGTCCCAGCCGTAAGGTATTTTAAGGATGTCAATACGTTTAACAAATTGGGATGAATTTAGAGATTCATCCGACGATGGATTAAATTCGGGGAGTATGGTTAACATTTCCCTTACATTACCGTAGGGATTCGTAACACCATAATTTACAGGCGTCGATGGTGGTACGTATGACTGTTGCCCATTTACGTTGGATGTATACGGAATTTGTTGATCGATATGAGATATTGGTGCATGACCAGATGATACTTGCGGATGTGTGTTGGTCACATAACATGCTGCTGTTTGTTGACTGATGACTGATATACCAAAACTTTGTTGCTTAACATGACGTGGTGCTGTAAACGGAGCATAGACGGGGTATTGGTGGGCACAGCGTGTTGATGTCACTTGTTGCGGTAACGACGGCTGCAGCAGAACGAGCTGTTTCGAATAAATAGTTTAAAACATTGTTGGTGGTATACGGCTGCCAGTCACAGATGTAGACGATACCGGCGGAATGCTTCCGTGTGAAGCACTACTGGACAACGCATGCACTAGAGAGCCAACGGGTGACGAACATGTTTGCATTTGTGAAGAAGTTTCGGTCGGCTCGAAACATGCAGCTTGCATACGTAAGTCTGCAATAGTTTCCTCCAACAGAGCAATACACTTTTTTAAATCGGGTGTGTTGTACTTTCCTTCAAGGCGATCAATTAATTCCTTCTTCCTCCCAGAACCTGGCAAGCCAGCCTCTTTAGATTTCTTCTGTAGTTCCTTCAGTGATAAAGCTCGGAAATCCTCCATCACGTAGACTCTCTCTAGGTTTATCCCACTTCTGAATAATTGTCACAAATAAATTAAATTAATAATATCCAAAATTAAATGTTACGTATTTTATTAGGACTTTATTAGGACGTGTCTATAATTGTCATAATGAAATTAAATTAATTATAATCTTCAAAATTAAATGTTGCGTATATTATTATAAGGACGTCTTTTTGCCTTCTCACACACTTGAGAAAAATGAAAAAGAAGTTGAAAAAAAAACACCAGGGTTGCATATTTCAAGTGGTGTCTATTTCGCGGTTGACATATATAACGACCATAAGCTTGAATAATATTATAATAAACTGATAAGGTCAATAAAGATAAATCAACAAACGTATGTATATATATACATATATATATATATATATATATATATATATATATAAATACATATATATATATATATATATATATATATATACATATATATATATACATATATATATATATATATATATATATATATATATATATATATATATATATATTGTTACGTTTTTAGACCTTTTCGTAAAAACGGTTTTATTACTTATCCTTCAAGGATTCATTTTATTGCATCAAATTAAAACACGGACAAATTAATTTTCGAAATATAATGCGGCAACACTTTATTTATCAACTTATTTACACGAGTATTTGTTCTACTCAACACTTAGCGATGTTAACACGTCTATATTTGAAATCACTCTGACTATCGCTGAGCTCTGGCAGCGCCTTTATATAGCAAAAATTACGTCGTCTGGTAACCTCGCGAAAGTTCTGGGCATGGTGGTTTTATTTTACTTGACATGTGTGTGTTTGAATACATGAGAATGCTGACTTGTTTGGTTTGCTTATGGTAACTATGTGTGGTTGAATGTATGAGTGTTCTGTGTGTTTTGCCTATGGTAACTATGAGTGGTTGTATGGATGAGTGTGTGGTTTTGTTTCTTCTACGTGTATATGGCTGTGTATACTTGTGAATCTGTTTAGCTTTATTAGCAGCGAATACTTGCATACAAGATCATTAAGAATAACATCTCTTAGCATTTATGTTGCTAGGTTTGTTGTTGTTGTGGTTTACTCTTATTGGCACAGCCTTGAATGATCTTGTATATTCTGGAGTATTCCATTTCCGTTAATTTGAATATTATCTATATAGTATTGACCAGGGTTGTAACATTTTGACAACTATAGATTAATTCGCAGTGCTGCCAAGTACATATAGCCACATTGTCGTTTTATTTAAATTTATTTCTAATCTTTGTAACACTGCCGCCTACTTAAGCCTGTTCTACCCGAATAGGCATACAATCACCTCTTCCATAGTGCGCCAATCGTTCGAGATGTACTATCTTCATTTTCGACCTTGGGCTATTGTGCTTCTGTATCCGGTATACAACGTCATTCACTCCCTTAATCACTTTATACGGGCCATCCCAGTGAGTCTGTAATTTTAGGGACAATCCTTTCTTCCGTTGTGGGTTATACAGTAAAACCAATTGTCCTTCCATAAATCCCTCCGAGTTTGCTGCGCGGTCATACCTAGCCTTCATCTTGTCACTGACCATCTTGATTCTATTGCGCACGAACTCATGCAGTTCGTTTAAGTCCTCCTTCTCCTGGGACGTAATAGCTCCTTCCTCTACAGTTGGCTTAACACCAAATTCCAAATCACCAGGTAGTTTTAATTCCGTCCCGAAGATAATTTTGGCTGGCGTTCTCGATGTTGAGTCGTGTACAGCTGACCTATATGCTATCAAAAATTTGGGGATGTGCTCGTCCCAATCCCTCTGATGGGTGCTTACTACTTTTCGTAGGTACTCTTCTAAGGTGCGATTGAACCTTTCTACCATGCCATCAGACTGTGGATGCAGCGGCGTCGTTCTGGTTTTCTTTATCCCATACAACTTGCACATTTCCCTGAATATGGCAGACTCGAAATTCCTTCCTTGGTCGGAATGTAATTCTATTGGGACACCATAGCGACATACCCAGTTGTTGGCGAATGCATTTACAATTGTCTTTGCTTCCTGGTTAGGTATAGCATATACCTCTGGCCATTTACTGAAATAGTCCATTACCACAAGTACATAACGATTTCCGGCTTCGGTGACGGGAAAGGGACCTGCTACATCCATTGCGATCCGATCGAGTGGTGCTCCTGAGTTGTATTGTTGCAGCTGTCCCCGGCTTCTTCTTACTAGGCCTTTGGCTGCTATGCACTGTGGGCAGTTTGCTATCCAGTCAGCTACGGCTTGTTGACATCCAACCCAATAAAAACGCTGCTTCAGTTTCTCAAGTGTTTTTGTTACTCCAAGATGACCGCCACATTATGAAACTCCTGTAAAACTTTACTCATCTTGGAGTATGGCACAACTATTAAATTTGAAGTTGTTTTGCCATCTACACTTTCCCATACGCGGTATAAACACTCTTTTATTACCTTAAGGCTGTTCCACTGAGCCCAATAAGATTTGGCGAGTGGGCTTTCAGCCGAAATTTCATTCCGGGATGGTCGTCTGCCCTCTTCTTTGGCCGCTATAATTTTCCTTAGTATATCGTCGTCCCTCTGTGCCGCTGACCAGTCTTCATCAGGGCCGATGTGCATTAGCCGAACATCCACAACTCTTCGTTTTGGTCGGTTCTAACACAATGTTTACACTCTAAACAGCACGGTCTTCTCGAAAGAGCATCCGCATTGTTATGCTTTGTGCCCCTTCTATGCTCAATGCTGAAGTCGTAGCTCTGCAGGCGCTCAATCCACCTTGCCAGTTGCCCTTCAGTATTTTTAAACTACAATAGCCATCTCAGTGCAGAATGATCGGTCCTTAATGTAAAGTGTTGACCATACAGGTACTTATGGGTTTAATGCATTCCAATACCGCCAGAAGCTCACGTCATGTCACACACTAGTTCCTCTCAGGTTTTGAGAGTACACGGCTATAGTACCTATGACCTTCTCAGTGCCATTAACTACTTGGGATAGCACACCCCCTATGCCATAACCGCTCGCATCAGTATCCAGCACAAATTTTTCTCCAGCTATGGGGTACGCTAGCACTGGTGACGTACATAATAATCCTTTGAGTTTCTGGAAGGATTTTTCCTGTGGCTCGCCCCAATGTTATGGTCTCGACTTCTTTGTCAGCTCATGCAGGCTTGCAGCTACACTGGCAAAATTCGGCACAAAACGTCTGTAGTATGTACAAAGGCCCAAAAAGCTGCGCAATTCATGAAGATTTTTAGGTTGATGCCAGTCCCTTACTGCTTTTATTTTATCTTCATCTGTTGAAATTCCGTCTGCTGTAACACGATGCCCCAAATACTTTACTTCTTTCTGGAACAATGCACATTTCTTCAAGCTGAGTTTCAATCCAGCTGATGATATCCGCTCAAGAACTTCTGCCATGTTTTTGAGGTGTTCATCAAAAGTTTTCCCCATCACGATTATGTCATCGAGATATACCAAGAATGTCTTCCAGTGAAGTCCTATCAGTACCTTCTCCATTAGGCGTTCAAATGTGGCCGGAGCATTGCAGAGACCAAACGGCATGACTTTGAACTGCCATAATCCGTTGCCGACACTGAAGGCAGTTTTCTCCTTGTCTTTCTCTGCGATCTCCACTTGCCAATTTCCGCTTCGCAAGTCCAGCGTAGAGAACCATTTGGTATCAGCTAGCGTGTCCAAAGTGTCATCGATCCTGGGGAGCGGATAACTGTCCTTCTTGGTTATGTCATTGAGCTTCCTGTAGTCTACGCAGAATCTAGTACTGCCATCTTTCTTTTTAACTAAGACTACAGGCGAACTTCAAGGACCAGAAGATGGCTCAATTACGCCATCACGCTCCATTTCACTTACAAGCTCTTTTACTTTATCTCGCTTTGCTAGGGGTACGCTTCTGGGTGGCTGTTTAATCGGCCTAGCTTCGCCTGTGTTAATTTCATGTTTAACCAATGCAGTTCTACCCTGGCTTTGGCTTCCCATGGCGAAGATACTGGCATGCCTTTTTAGTAACTGTTTGCCTTTATTTCTATCTGTCGCTGATAGACCTGCTACCCATTTCTCTACGTATTCCTCAAATTGTTCACGTTCTTTTGCGGACAAATTAGTACGCTCTATCTTCTTCTCGAAGTTTATTATTGCCTCTGCTGTAGTACACTGGCCAACATCGGAATTTCTTTTGATGACTTTTTCATGGTCTGATAAGTTAAGCACTCTTATAGGGACTATTCCTTCTTTACTAGTTTTCACTAGAGCTTTCGCTGTTATAAGCTCCCTCTTTAGATCTGCCGGTTCTACAACCCACAACCGATTGTCCTCACAATCTCCCTTCATCCGTGCCCATATGACTGTTTCAGACTGCGGCGGTAACGTCTGACTCTCAATAGCAAATACTCTTGTTACTTGCGGTTTGTTGTCATATTCAACATCAAGGGGTATTTCCACATTACGCCAAATCATCAGCTGTTGTCCCATATGTAGATTAATGCCATGATTAATCATAAAATCGGCTCCAATAACAACCTCATCGACAATATCGGCAACAATAAACACATGTATTACGTTGATGTTGGCAATGGTCACCTTCACTTCAATCTTACCATAGACAGTGGCAGGCTCTCCAGTAGCAGTACGTAGCCGTATATTGCTTAACCGCTCGCATTTCCCCTTTACTATATCGGGCCTTATTATTGACTGCGATGCCCCTGTGTCTATGGTAAGTACGTGCTTTTCCCCGTTGATGTGTCCGGACGCAGTGAGGTTGCTATTTTTCTGCTGCATCACTGATATGGAGATTGTGGGGCTCTCGTTTGTGAGAGCTAGCTCTTGCCCCTTAGTACTAGCTCGTTTTAGTTTAACGGGACCCTTGTGCTGTTGTTTGGTTCACCCGTTTGCTGTTTCTTGGTGGCGAAACAGATCTACCTCTCTTCCTTTGTGCTTTGCAGCTGCGCTGAAAATGACCGATCTTTCCGCAGTTAAAGCACTTAAGCTTTTCTTTGATAGCCTTCTCTGCCAGCAGTTGTCGCATTGCCTCCTTAAAGCTAGCCACTAGGTTGTTATCCTCCTCAGACAAAACCTCCACATTCCGCACTTTACATATCTGTGGCTTGAAAACCATCCTGACAGTCTCTTGAGCCAGCGCAAATGACACAGTTTCAGCGAAAGTGGATTTCTGCGTAGCGCACACCGCCAGTTTAACATCAGAGTCGCGAATGCCGTTCACGAAAGCCTCAGTTTTAAAATGGTCCAGGAACGGGTGACTCTCGCCTGGATATGTGAGCTGCACTAAACGCTCGATTTCCATTGCGAAATCTTGTAGAGATTCGTTAGGTTTCTGAACTCTACATCGCAATTCCATTCTGTATAAATCGCGCTTGTGCTGTGTATACTTGTGAATCTGTTTAGCTTTATTAGCAGCGAATACTTGCATACAAGACCATTAAGAATAACATCTCTTAGCATTTATGTTGCTGGGTTTGTTGTTGTTGTGGTTTACTCTTATTGGCACAGCCTTGAATGATCTTGTATATTCTGGAGTATTCCATTTCCGTTAATTTGAATATTATCTATATAGTGTTGACCAGGGTTCTAACATTTTGACAACTATAGATTAATTGGCAGTGCTGCCAAGTACATATAGCCACATTGTCGTTTTATTTAAATCTATTTCTAATCTTTGTAACAATATGTTATTTATTATCTTTTATTTAATATACTGAATTTGAGTACATCAGTATGTATTTGTATTCAAGATAATAATGAAAAATATTTTCCAAATTACATAATATAAAAATCAAAGCTAACTCAACAAACTTAAATATTCATAATCTAAGTACATAATTTATATATATACAGTAGTATGTAATATAACATCCCCTTTTGTTTAATCGAAAATAACATTTTTTATTTTTTATTTTTAAATGTCTAGGTTGACTTATTTGTCTTCTGGGCCTTCTTGATTGACATCGCATTATATCACCATGTTGTTGGTCGCTATCATTAGAATGTTTAGAAATGGATTGTCTTTGAATAGTGGCTTCTATATTTTCGTGCGGTGTTTGTATTGTTTGATTCTGTGGCAAACTATTTACTTCAACTGTTGGTAATATCACCATTTCCTGTTCTTTGTCTTCATTATTTATTTCATTTTGTTTTCTTATATTTATAGTATTTCGTTTGTATAATTTATTATTTGATCTTATTATACATGTTCTATTAGACAATTTCTCTTTTATTTATCCCTTTTGCCAAACATCATTAGGTGTTCGTTTGATATAAACTTTGTCACCATCATTCAAACTTTTCTGCTTTCTTATTCCTTTGTCAAAATATTTTTTGTTTATCATGCGCTGCTCCCTAATACGCACAGGAACTTCGTTTACAATTTGTTGATCAATGTTGATATTGGACACATCACAGTTTAACCATCTGCAAAATAATCTCTTTGATGGGCTTGAGCCAATTTTGTTTGGTGTATTTCTCCACATAAGAAGTGACTTGTAAAAATCTGTGTTAGATTCTAAAGATTTTTTTAAAAGTTGCTTTGCTATTTTCACAGCAGATTCTGCCTTCCCATTTGCCTGTTGATGATATGGACTTGATGTTTTATGTTCAAATTCCCATTCTGCAGCAAATTTGGCAAAATCAGCATTTACAAAATTTGTCCCATTGTCTGTAATAACTTTTAATGGAATACCATATCTACTAAAATTTTTCTGGCACATGCTGATTGTCGTTTTCGCAGACATGTTGTTTAATTCATCTATTTCGAAAAAATCTGAATAATGATCGATTGTTAATAAGAATCTTTTAATAGTATTTTTGAAATTAATTTCAAATACATCCATGGACACAATTTCAAAAGGTGACCTTGGTATTTCGGTTAATATAAGCGGTTCTTTTTGTTGATTTCACACTTAAGTATCCTTTGCTTTATGTTATCTGAAATTCCTCTCCAATATACTGTCTCTCTTGCCAATTTTAAAGTATATTCAATTCCCAAATGGGGAATGTGTAAACGGTTAAGAATTTCATTTTTCATTTCATATGGGATTAATATCCGATTTTCTTCGAAAATTAGTTTATTATTGTATACTAATTCATCGCGAATATTGCAGTATACTCTAATAGCTTTGTTTACTTCAGATTTTTTTATTGGCCAACCATCCTTTATATATTTTTCTAATATGTTCATATCTTTATCTGCGGCGGTAGCCTTTTGCAGCTTTGTTATTAACTTATTGCTTACCCTCTTATATTCCAAATCATTGCATTCATCTATTTCTTTCTCTATTTTATATATCTCTATTAATTTTTCCACACCGTTGCTTTCAGTTGGGGCTCTTGATAGCGTATCAGCGATATACATTTCTGTACTTTTTTTATATTTTACACTAAAATTGTACCTCTGAAGTGCTAAAATCATTGATTGTAATCTCTTTGGGGTATTCAATAAAGGTTTCTTAAAAATATTTATTAATGGGGCGTGATCAGTTTCAATTAACACGTCTTTTTTTCCACAAATATATTGATCAAATCTCTTGCAAGCAAAAACAATTGCTAACATCTCTTTTTCAATTTGTGCATAGTTTCTTTGTGTTGATGTAAACGTTTTAGAAGCATAAATTACTGGATGACCATCTTGCATTAGTGAACATACCATTGCGAACGATGATGCGTCTGTTTGCATAATTACTTTTTTTTATATCAAAATATTGTAGCACTGGTGTTGTGGATATTAGCCTTTTCATATCTATAAATGCATTTTCGTGCTCAGTGCTCCATGTGAAAATACTCTTTGAGTTATCTTTCTAAGTGGCTCAGTTATTTCTGACATATTTGGTACGAACTTGCCTAAATATGTTATCATACCCAGAAAACGTAACGTGTCCTCTCTATTTGTTGGCTTTGGCATATTTACAATGGCACTTATCTTTTCAGGATCAGGCTTCATTCCCTTATCCGTTAAAATATGTCCAAAAAACTTTAGACTAGTTTGGGCAATTTTTATCTTGTCACGATTTATCTTCAAATTTTCATTCTTAAGTCGCTCTAATAATTTTTGTAAGTTCTTGTTGTGGTCTTATGTTGCTTCTTCAATGCTTTCGCCTTTTCCAAATATTAGAATATCATCTGCTATACACACTACTCCCTTTAAACCATAAATTACCTGATTCTGTTTCATTTGGAAAATTTCCATTGCGGGCTTTATTCCAAATGGCGTGCGTTTAAACCGATACTTTCCATATGGGGTCCAAAATGTTGTCATTTTACTACTTGGTTCATCTAATTCTAGCTGCCAGAACCCGTTTTTAGCATCAAGCATACTAAAAACTCTTGCACCTGCTAATTCTGTAAGTATTTCTTCAATTATTGGTAGCTGATATTTTACGTCTCTAAGAGCTTTATTTAATTCTCTTGGGTCAATGCTTATTCTAGTCTTATTATTATTTTTCTTTACCAATACAATGTTGCTTACCCATTGTGTATGTTCAGGTTCTTTTTTTATTACTCCAGCCATCTCCATTTCCTCCAAT
>OY776281.1:21767079-21772079 GCA_963675445.1 Linnaemya vulpina
TATATATATATGTATATATAAATATATGCTTATATATATGTATATATATATATATATATATATATATATATATATTGTTACAAAGATTAGAAATAGATTTGAATAAAACTACAATGTGGCTATATGTACTTGACAGCACTGCCAATTAATCTCTAGTTGTCAAAATGTTACAACCCTGGTCAACACAATATAGATAATATTCAAATTAACGGAAATGGAATACTCCAGAATATACAAGATCATTCGAGGCTGTGCCAATAATAAGTGTAAACAACAACAACGAAAAACCTAGCAACATAAATGCTAAGAGATGTTATTCTTATTGATCTTGTATGCAAGTATTCGCTGCTAATAAAGCTAAACAGGTCCACAAGTATACACAGCCATATACACATAGGAGAAGAAGAAACAAAACCACACAACACACAGAACACTCATCCATACAACCACTCATAGTTACCATGGACAAAACACACAGAACACTCATACATAACACCACACATAGTCACCATAAGCAAAACACACAAGTCAGCACTGTCATGTATACAAACACACGTATATAGCTACATGTTAAGTAAATTACAACCACCATGCCCAGAAGTTTCGCGAAGTTACCAGACGACGTAATTTTTGCTATATAAAGGTGCTGCCAGAGCTCAGCGAAAGAGTGTGATTTCCAATATAGACGTGTTAACATCGCTAAGTGTTGAATAGTACAAATACTCGTGTTAATAAAGTAATAAATAAAATGTTGCCGCATTATATTTCTAAAATTAATTTGTCTGTGTTTTAATATGATGCAATAAAACGAATCCTTGAAGGATAAGTAATAAAACTGTTTTTACGAAAAGGTCTGAAAACGTAACAATTGGTGTCAGAAGTGGGATTGGAGAAATAATTAAAAGGACATTGCAATTTAAGAAAAAAAAAGGAAAAAAAAAATTTAAATAAATAAACATGAAATTTTATGAGCTAAAAGTTGAAGAGCTGAAAAAGGAGCTCAGTAAGCTGGAATTGCCAACTGCAAGTAACAAGGCTGAACTGCAGAAGAGGCTGATAGATGAGTTTAAGAATCGCGGCATGGACATCGGGACATACGGGTTTGAGGACAAAGACGATGTGCAGGTATGCCCTCCTGCCACGACTAGCAGCACGGACATAAATTCAATGTTCGCTCCTATGATGATCCAGATAAAAGTAATCAGTGATGCACAAAGTGAATTAAAGCAAAACTCTCAGCAGATGCAGGAGGCATCAAGGATCAGCAGTGACAAGCTTGTAGCCGAAATAAGTGAAATAAAACAAACCTCTCAGCAGATGCAGGAAAAGCTTATAGCCGAAACTCAGCAGATGCAGGAAAAGCTTGTAGCCGAAACTCAGCAGATGCAGGAAAAACTTGTAGCCGAAATACAGGAGTCAAATAAAGCCATGAACGAGACCCTGGTAAAGGTTTCTGAAGCCATTAACAGGAGGGTGGATTCTATTGAGAATAAATTCTCAGAGCTGGCGGATAGAGTCCAACATCTGGAAAGCGGTGGCCTGGAACAGCATGCAAAGGAGTTCGAGGAGAAATTGCATGCTCTAGAGGACAAATTGCATAGCCTGGAGTGCAGTGGCGGGCCAGTACGAGCAGTTGCGGAAGTTTCTGCGCGGATAAAAGCGCCATGCTTCGACGGCAGCGTACCATTAGGCATCTTCAAATTCCAGTTCGAGACGGTTGCTAGCAGAAATGGATGGGATGCTGAAGAAAAGGCCATAGAGTTGATTTTGTCCTTAAAGGGTACAGCAGCAGAGGTACTTGAGACTGTGGCAGTAAGCAGCAGAAACAACTATAATGAAATAATGGCAGCATTGCAGCGCAAGTATGGTGGTGAGCACAAGCGCGATTTGTACAGAATGGAATTGCGATGTAGAGTTCAGAAGCCTAACGAATCTCTACAAGATTTCGCAGTGGAAATCGAGCGTTTAGTGCAGCTCACATATCCAGGCGAGAGTCGCCCGTTCCTGGACCACTTTAAAACTGAGGCTTTCTTTAACGGAATTCGCGACTCTGATGTTAAACTGGCGGTGTGCGCTACGCAGAAATCCACTTTCGCTGAAACTATTTCATTTGCGCTGGCTCAAGAGACTGCAAAGATGGTTTTCAAGCCACAGATATGTAAAGTGCGGAATGTGGAGGTTTTGTCTGAGGAGAATAACAACCTAGTTGCTAGCGTTAAGGAAGCAATGCGACAACTGCTGGCAGAAAATGCTATCAAAGGAAAGCCTAAGTGCTTTAACTGCGGAAAGATCGGTCATTTTCATCGCAGCTGCAAAGCACCAAGGAAGAGAGGTAGATCTGTTTCGCCACCAAGAAACAGCAAACGGGTGAACCAAACAACATCACAAGGGTCACCGTTAAACTAAAACGAGCTAGTACTAAGGGGCAAGAGCTAGCTCTCACAAACGAGAACCCCACAATCTCCATATCAGTGATGCAGCAGAAAAATAGCAACCTCACTGCGTCCGGACACATCAACGGGGAAAAGCACGTACTTACCATAGACACAGGGGCATCGCAGTCAATAATAAGGCCCGATATAGTAAAGGGGAAATGCGAGCGGTTAAGCAATATTCGGCTACGTACAGCTACTGGAGAGCCTGCCACTGTCTATGGTAAGATTGAAGTGAAGGTGACTATAGCCAACATCAACGTGAGACATGTGTTTATTGTTGCCGATATTGTCGATGAGGTTATTATTGGAGCCGATTTTATGATTAATCATGGCATTAATCTACATATGGGACAACAGCTGATGATTTGGCGTAATGTGGAAATACCCCTTGATGTTGGATATGACAACAAACCGCAAGTAACAAGAGTATTTGCTATTGAGAGTCAGACAATACCGCCGCAGTCTGAAACAGTCATATGGGCGCGGATGAAGGGAGATTGTGAGGACAATCGGTTGTGGGTTGTAGAACCGGCAGATCTAAAGAGAGAGCTTATAACAGCGAAAGCTCTAGTGAAAACTAGTGAAGGAGGAATAGTCCCTATAAGAGTGCTTAACTTGTCAGACCATGAAAAAGTCATCAGAGAAAATTCCGATGTTGGCCGGTGTACTCCAGCAGAGGCAATAATAAACTGCGAGAGGAAGATAGAGCCTACTAATTTGTCCGCAAAAGAACGTGAACAATTTGAGGAATACGTAGAGAAATGGGTGGCAGGTCTATCAGCGACAGATAAAAATAAAGCCAAGCAGTTACTAAAAAGGCATGCCAGTATCTTCGCTATGGGAAGCCAAAGCCAGGGTAGAACTGCATTGGTTAAACATGAAATTAACACAGGCGAAGCTAGGCCGATTAAACAGCCACCCAGAAGCGTACCCCTAGCAAAGCGGGATAAAGTAAAAGAGCTTGTAAGTGAAATGGAGCGTGATGGCGTAATTGAGCCATCTTCTGGTCCTTGGAGTTCGCCTGTAGTCTTAGTTAAAAAGAAAGATGGCAGTACTAGATTCTGCGTAGACTACAGGAAGCTCAATGACATAACCAAGAAGGACAGTTACCCGCTCCCCAGGATCGATGACACTTTGGACACGCTAGCTGGTACCAAATGGTTCTCTACGCTGGACTTGCGAAGCGGATATTGGCAAGTGGAGATTGCAGAGATAGAAAGACAAGGAGAAAACTGCCTTCAGTGTCGGTAACGGATTATGGCAGTTCAAAGTCATGCCATTTGGTCTCTGCAATGCTCCGGCCACATTTGAACTGAATGGAGAAGGTACTGATAGGACGTCACTGGACGACATGCTTGGTATATCTAGATGACATAATGGTGATGGGGAAAACTTTTGATGAACACCTCAAAAACATGGCAGAAGTTCTTCAACGGATATCATCAGCTGGATTGAAACTCAGCTTGAAGAAATGTGCATTGTTCCAGAAAGAAATAAAGTATTTGGGGCATCGTGTTACAGCAGACGGAATCTCAAAAGATGAAGATAAAATAAAAGCAGTAAGGGACTGGCATCAACCTAAAAATCTTCATGAATTGCGCAGCTTTTTGGGCCTTTGTACATACTACAGACGTTTTGTGCCGAATTTCGCCAGTGTAGCTGCAAGCCGGCATGAGCTGACAAAGAAGTCGAGACCATAACATTGGGGCGAGCCACAGGAAAATGCATTCCAGAAACTCAAAGGATTATTATGTACGTCACCAGTGCTAGCGTACCCCATAGCTGGAGAAAAATTTGTGCTGGATACTGATGCGAGCGGTTATGGCATAGGGGGTGTGCTATCCCAAGTAGTTAATGGCACTGAGAAGGTCATAGGTACTATAGCCGTGTACTCTCAAAACCAGAGAGGAACTACTGTGTGACACGACGTGAGCTTCTGGCGGTATTGGAATGCATTAAACATTACCATAAGTATGGTCAACACTTTACATTAAGGACCGATCATTCTGCACTGAGAAGGCTATTGCAGTTTAAAAATCCTGAAGGGAAACTGGCAAGGTGGATTGAGCGCCTGCAGAGCTACGACTTCAGAATTGAGCATAAAAGGGGCACAAAGCATAACAATGCGGATGCTCTTTCGAGAAGACCGTGCTGTTTAGAGTGTAAACATTGTGTTAGAACCGAACAAAAGGAAGGCGTTGTGAATGTTCGGCTAATGCACATCGGTCCTGACGAAGACTGGTCAGAGGCACAGAGGGACGACGGCATGCTAAAGAGAATTATAGCGGCCAAAGAAGAGGACTGACGACCACCCCGGAATGAAATTTCGGCTGAAAGCCCACTCGCCAAATCTTATTGGGCTCAGTGGAACAGCCTCAAGGTAATAAAAGGGTGTTTATACCGCGTATGGGAAAGTGTAGATGGCAAAACAACTTCAAATTTAATAGTTGTGCCATACTCCAAGATAAGTAAAGTTTTACAGGAGTTTCATAATGGACCTAGCGGCGGTCATCTTGGAGTAACAAAAACACTTGAGAAACTGAAGCAGCGTTTTTATTGGGTTGG
>OY776281.1:21777079-21782079 GCA_963675445.1 Linnaemya vulpina
TATGGCTGTGTATACTTGTGAATCTATTTAGTTTTATTAGCAGCGAATACTTGCATACAAGATCATTAAGAACAACATCTCTTAGCATTGATGTTGCTATGTTTGTTGTTGTTGTGGTTTACTCTTATTGGCACAGCCTTGAATGATCTTGTATATTCTGGAGTATTCCATTTCCGTTAATTTGAATATTATCTATATAGTGTTTGTAACATTTTGACAACTATAGATTATATTGCCAGTGCTGCCAAGTACATATAGCCACATTGTCGTTTTATTTAAATCTATTTCTAATCTTTATAACACTGCCGCCCACTTAAGCCTGTTCGTCCCGAATAGGCATACAATCACCTCTTCCATAGTGCGCCAATCGTTCGAGATGTACTATCTTCATTTTCGACCTTGGGCTATTGTGCTTCTGTATCCGGTATACAACGTCATTCACTCTCTTAATCACTTTATACGGGCCATCCCAGTGAGTCTGTAATTTTGGGGACAATCCTTTCTTTCGTTGTGGGTTATACAGTAAAACCAATTGTCCTTCCACAAATCCCTCCGAGTTTGCTGTGCGGTCATACCTAGCCTTCATCTTGTCACTGACCATCTTGATTCTATTGCGCACGAACTCATGCAGTTCGTTTAAATCCTCCTTCTCATGGGACGTGATAGCTCCTTCCTCTACAGTTGGCTTAACACCAAATTCCAAATCACCAGGTAGTTTTAATTCCGTCCCGAAGATAATTTTGGCTGGCGTTCTCGATGTTGAGTCGTGTACAGCTGACCTATATGCCATTAAAAATTTGGGGATGTGCTCGTCCCAATCCCTCTGATGGGTGCTTACTACTTTTCGTAGGTACTCTGCTAAGGTGCGATTGAACCTTTCTACCATGCCATCAGACTGTGGATGCAGCGGCGTCGTTCTGGTTTTCTTTATCCCATACAACTCGCACATTTCCCTGAATATGGCAGACTCGAAATTCCTTCCTTGGTCGGAATGTAATTCTATTGGGACACCATAGCGACACACCCAGTTGTTGACGAAAGCATTTACAATTGTCTTTACTTCCTGGTTAGGTATAGCATATACCTCTGGCTATTCACTGAAATAGTCCATTACCACAAGTACATAACGATTTCTGGCTTCGGTGACGGGAAAGGGACCTGCTACATCCATTGCGATCCGCTCGAATGGTGCTCCTGAGTTGTATTGTTGCAGCTGTCCCCGGCTTCTTCTTACTGGGCCTTTGGCTGCTATGCACTGTGGGCAGTTTGCTATCCAGTCAGCTACGGCTTGTTGACATCCAACCCAATAAAAACGCTGCTTCAGTTTCTCAAGTGTTTTTGTTACTCCAAGATGACCGCCACTAGGTCCATTATGAAACTCCTGTAAAACTTTACTTATCTTGGAGTATGGCACAACTATTAAATTTGAAGTTGTTTTGCCATCTACACTTTCCCATACGCGGTATAAACACCCTTTTATTACCTTGAGGCTGTTCCACTGAGCCCAATAAGATTTGGCGAGTGGGCTTTCAGCCGAAATTTCATTCCGGGGTGGTCGTCAGTCCTCTTCTTTGGCCGCTATAATTCTCTTTAGCATGCCGTCGTCCCTCTGTGCCTCTGACCAGTCTTCGTCAGGACCGATGTGCATTAGCCGAACATTCACAACGCCTTCCTTTTGTTCGGTTCTAACACAATGTTTACACTCTAAACAGCACGGTCTTCTCGAAAGAGCATCCGCATTGTTATGCTTTGTGCCCCTTCTATGCTCAATGCTGAAGTCGTAGCTCTGCAGGCGCTCAATCCACCTTGCCAGTTGCCCCTCAGGATTTTTAAACTGCAATAGCCATCTCAGTGCAGAATGATCGGTCCTTAATGTAAAGTGTTGACCATACAGGTACTTATGGTAATGTTTAATGCATTCCAATACCGCCAGAAGCTCACGTCGTGTCACAACGTAGTTCCTCTCAGGTTTTGAGAGTACACGGCTATAGTACCCTATGACCTTCTCAGTGCCATTTACTACTTGGGATAGCACACCCCCTATGCCATAGCCGCTCGCATCAGTATCCAGCACAAATTTTTCTCCAGCTATGGGATACGCTAGCACTGGTGACGTACATAATAATTCTTTGAGTTTCTGGAAGGATTTTTCCTGTGGCTCGCCCCAATGTTATGGTCTCGACTTCTTTGTCAGCTCATGCAAGCTTGCAGCTACACTGGCAAAATTCGGCACAAAACGTCTGTAGTATGTGCAAAGGCCCAAAAAGCTGCGCAATTCATGAAGATTTTTAGGTTGATGCCAGTCCCTTACTGCTTTTATTTTATCTTCATCTGTTGAGATTCCGTCTGCTGTAACACGATGCCCCAAATACTTTACTTCTTTCTGGAACAATGCACATTTCTTCAAGCTGAGTTTCAATCCAGCTGATGATATCCGTTTAAGAACTTCTGCCATGTTTTTGAGGTGTTCATCAAAAGTTTTCCCCATCACGATTATATCATCGAGATATACCAAGCATGTCTTCCAGTGAAGTTCCATCAGTACCTTTTCCATTAGGCGTTCAAATGTGGCCGGAGCATTGCAGAGACCAAATGGCATGACTTTGAACTGCCATAAACCGTTGCCGACACTGAAGGCAGTTTTCTCCTTGTCCTTCTCTGCAATCTCCACTTGCCAATATCCGCTTCGCAAGTCCAGCGTAGAGAACCATTTGGTACCAGCTAGCGTGTCCAAAGTGTCATCGATCTTGGGGAGCGGGTAACTGTCCTTCTTGGTTATGTCATTGAGCTTCCTGTAGTCTACGCAGAATCTAGTACTGCCATCTTTCTTTTTAACTAAGACTACAGGCGAACTCCAAGGACCAGAAGATGGCTCAATTACGCCATCACGCTCCATTTCACTTACAAGCTCTTTTACTTTATCCCGCTTTGCTAGGGGTACGCTTCTGGGTGGCTGTTTAATCGGCCTAGCTTCACCTGTGTTAATTTCATGTTTAACCAATGCAGTTCTACCCTGGCTTTGGCTTCCCATGGCGAAGATACTGGCATGCCTTTTTAGTAACTGCTTGGCTTTATTTTTATCTGTCGCTGATAGACCTGCCACCCATTTCTCTACGTATTCCTCAAATTGTTCACGTTCTTTTGCGGACAAATTAGTAGGCTCTATCTTCCTCTCGCAGTTTATTATTGCCTCTGCTGGAGTACACCGGCCAACATCGGAATTTTCTCTGATGACTTTTTCATGGTCTGACAAGTTAAGCACTCTTATAGGGACTATTCCTCCTTCACTAGTTTTCACTAGAGCTTTCGCTGTTATAAGCTCTCTCTTTAGATCTGCCGGTTCTACAACCCACAACCGATTGTCCTCACAATCTCCCTTCATCCGCGCCCATATGACTGTTTCAGACTGCGGCGGTATTGTCTGACTCTCAATAGCAAATACTCTTGTTACTTGCGGTTTGTTGTCATATCCAACATCAAGGGGTATTTCCACATTACGCCAAATCATCAGCTGTTGTCCCATATGTAGATTAATGCCATGATTAATCATAAAATCGGCTCCAATAATAACCTCATCGACAATATCGGCAACAATAAACACATGTCTCACGTTGATGTTGGCTATAGTCACCTTCACTTCAATCTTACCATAGACATTGGCAGGCTCTCCAGTAGCTGTACGTAGCCGAATATTGCTTAACCGCTCGCACTTCCCCTTTACTATATCGGGCCTTATTATTGACTGCGATGCCCCTGTGTCTATGGTAAGTACGTGCTTTTCCCCGTTGATGTGTCCGGACGCAGTAAGGTTGCTGTTTTTCTGCTGCATCACTGATATGGAGATTGTGGGGCCCTCGTTTGTAAGAGCTAGCTCTTGTCCCTTAGTGCTAGCTCGTTTTAGTTTAACGGGGACTCTTGGGATGTTGTTTGGTTCACCCGTTTGCTGTTTCTTGGTGGCGAAACAGATCTACCTCTCTTCCTTTGTGCTTTGCAGCTGCGCTGAAAATGACCGGTTTTTCCGCAGTTAAAGCACTTAGGCTTTTCTTTAATAGCCTTCTCTTCCAGCAGTTGTCGCATTGCCTCTTTAACGCTAGCCACTAGGGTGTTATCCTCCTCAGACAAAACATCCACATTCCGCACTTTACATATCTGTGGCTTAAAAACCATTCTGGCAGTCTCTTGAGCCAGCGCAAATGACACAGTTTCAGCGAAAGTGGATTTCTGCGTAGCGCACACCGCCAGTTTAACATCAGAGTCGCGAATGCCGTTAACGAAAGCCTCAGTTTTAAAATGGCCCAGGAACGGGTGACTCTCGCCTGGATATGTGAGCTGCACTAAACGCTCGATTTCCATTGCGAAATCTTGTAGAGATTCGTTAGGCTTCTGAACTCTACATCGCAATTCCATTCGGTATAAATCGCGCTTGTGCTCACCACCATACTTGCGTTGCAATGCTGCCATTATTTCATTATAGTTGTTTCTGCAGCTTACTGGCACAGTCTCAAGTACCTCTGCGGCTGTACCCTTTAAGGACAAGATCAACTCTATGGCCTTTTCTTCAGCTTCCCATCCATTTCTGCTAGCAACCGTCTCAAACCGGAATTTGAAGATGCTTAATGGTACGCCGCCATCGAAGCATGGCGCTTTTGTCCGCGCAGAAACCTCCGCAACTGCTCGTACTGGCCCGCCACTACACTCCAGGTTATGCACTTTGTCCTCTAGAGCATGCAATTTCTCTTCAAACTCCTTTGCATGCTGTTCCAGGCCACCGCATTCTAGATGTTGGACTCTATCCGCCAGCTCTGAGAATTTATTCTCAATATAATCCATCCTCCTGTTGATGGCTTCAGAAACCTCTACCAGGATATCGTTCGTGGCCTTATTTGACTCCTGTATCTGCTGAGAGTTCTGTTTTATTTCAGTTATTTCGGCAACAAGCTTGTCCTGCATCTGCTGAGTTTCGGCTACAAGCTTGTCCTGCAACTGCTGAGAGTTTTGTT
>OY776281.1:21787079-21834579 GCA_963675445.1 Linnaemya vulpina
CAATAGAATTACATTCCGACCAAGGAAGGAATTTCGAGTCTGCCATATGCAGGGAAATGTGCGAGTTATATGGGATAAAGAAAACCAGAACGACGCCGTTGCATCCACAGTCTGATGGCATGGTAGAAAAGTTCAATTGCAACTTAGAAGAGTACCTACGAAAAGTAGTAAGCAACCATCAGCGGGATTGGGACGAGCACATTCCCAAATTTTTGATGGCATATAGGTCGGCTGTAAACGACTCAACATCGAGAACGCCAGCCAAAATTATCTTCGGGACGGAATTAAAACTACCTGGTGATTTGGAATTTGGTGTTAAGCCAAATGTAGAAGAAGGAGCTATTACGTCCCAGGAGAAGGAGAACTTAAACGAACTGCATGAGTTCGTGCGCAATAGAATCAAGATGGTCAGTGACAAGATGAAGGCTAGGTATGACCGCGCAGAAAATTCAAAGGGATTTATGGAAGGACAATTGGTTCTACTTTATAACCCACAACGGAAGAAAGGATTGTCCCCAAAATTACAGACTCCCTGGGATGGCCCGTCTAAAGTGATTAAGAGAGTGAATGACGTTGTATACCGGATACAGAAGCACAATAGCCCAAGGTCGAAAATGAAGATAGTACATCTCGAGCGATTGGCGCACTATGGAAGAGGTGATTGTATGCCTATTCGGGTCGAACAGGCTTAAGTGGGCGGCAGTATTACAAAGATTAGAAATAGATTTAAATAAAACGACAATGTGGCTATATGTACTTGGCAGCACTGCCAATTAATCTATAGTTATCAAAATGTTACAGATAATATTCTATATAGATAATATTCAAATTAACGGAAATGGAATACTCCAGAATATACAAGATCATTCAAGGCTGTGCCAATAGGAGTACACCACAACAACAACAAACCTAGCAATATAAATGCTAAGCGATGTTATTCTTAATGATCTTGTATGCAAGTATTCGCTGCTAATAAAGCTAAACAGATTCACAAGTATACACAGCCATATACACGTAGAAGAAACAAACCACACACTCATTCATACAACCACTCATAGTTACCATAGGCAAAACACACAGAACACTTATACATTCAACCACACATAGTTACCATAAGCAAACCAAACAAGTCAGCATTGTCATACAAACACACACATGTCAAGTAAAATACAACCACCATGCCAGAACTTTCGCGAGGTTACCAGACGACGTCATTTTCGCTATATAAAGGCGCTGCCAGAGCTCAGCGAGAGTTAGAGTGATTTCAAACATAGACGTGTAAACATCGCTAAGTGTGGAGTAGTAGAAATACTCGTGTAAATAAAGTAATAAATAAAGTGTTGCCGCAGTATATTCTAAAATTAATTTGTCCGTGTTTTAATTTGATGCAATAAAACGAATCCTTGAAGGATAAGTAATAAAACCGTTTTTACGAAAAGGTCTAAAAACGTAACAATATATATATATATATATATATATATATATATATATATATATATAGCATATATATATAAATATATAAATATATAAATATATATATATATATATATATATATATATATATATGTATGGCATATATATCTATATATATATATATAAAAATAAGTTGCATTGTGTTAGTAGTTGATGTTCTCTGGAATGCGTGAACCGATTTTGTTTCTGCAAAGGTGACGTCAATACCAAGGTTTTTATGTAAATACAGTTTCTGTACGTGTATTGGTTCATGAGTTATAACCATTTTAGTTAACACTGCAATCATTTCGAAATATTTGAGTTAGTATTTTGAAAAACTGAAATACAATTCGTTTTTAAATTCATTATAATTAAATTTTGGTCAAACCATTAATTTAATTTATATACTTAGCTATTCTAAATCACAACTTGGAGGTCTATGAAATAAATTACATATAAATACAACACTAAAAACATAAATATTTAAATACATTATGCACAGCCCACGTCATATGCATGAGTACGCGCAGGATAAAATGACTTATGTGCGTCATTACGGTCGACCAGATTTATATATAACATTTACCTGTAATCCGCAATGGAGTGACATTAAAGATAATTTATTCGCTGGCCAAAGTCCTACCGACCGCCATGATATCACTTCCCGTGTTTTTAAGCAGAAATTGAAAGCGCTTATGGCTTTTAGAGTGAAATCTAAAGTTTTAGGTGAATTGAAGTTCTGGATGTATTCTGTGGAGTGGCAAAAGCGTGGTTTGCCACACGCACACACTGCAATATGGTTGGTGAATGAAATCACATCGCATGAAGTTGACAAAGTTATATGTTCTGAAATTCCAGATCAAATAAGTGATCCTGAATTATATGATGTTGTTGTGCAAAATATGATACACGGTGCATGCACAGCCCACGTCATATGCTTGAGTAGGCGAATAAAAAATGTGTTAAGCTTTGAAAAGAACAATGAAAGATGTCTGAGATAACTCTGAGTTGTTTGGTGGTACGTTGTTTTTATTGTCAGACGATTTTAGGCAAACATTGCCCGTCATTCCTAGATCGGCAGTTGCCCATGAAATTAACGCTTGCTTAAAGTCTTCATATTTATGGAGATTTGTTAAAATATTGAAACTCACTAACAACGTTCGTGTTCAGTTGCAGAATGATCCATCTGATGATAAATTCTCTAAGCAATTGCCGAAAATTGGGAATGGTGCAATGCCTATTGATGACACTGGATTGATAACATTGACAAATGATTTTTGCCGTTTCGTACAGTCAAAAGAGGAATTTATTGAATGTTTTTTCACTTACATAACAAAACAATATACATGCCATGCATGGTTGAGTGCCAGAGCAATTTTAGCAGCAAAGAACAAAGATGTTACTGAATTAAACATGGCTATACAATCAAAGATTCTTGGCGAAGTGGTGTTGTACAAGTCTGCCGATACTGTTACCAATGAAGAAGACGTTTTGAATTATCCAACAGAATTTTAGAATTCGTTGAACTTACCAGGATTGCCTCCGCATAATCTCCAATAGAAAGTTGGGGCCACTATTATTATGCTTCGTAATATCAACCAAACCCGTTTGTGGAATGGTACAAGACTTGCTTCTAAAAGGTTAATGGCTTATGTAACTGAAGCTACTATTTTAACTGGAAAATTAAAAGGCGAAGATGTATTTTTTCCACGTATCCCAATGATTCCGTCTGATATACCATTTAAATTTAAACGACTTCAGTTTTCTGTTCGCCATGCGTTTGCGATTACCATTAATAAGGCGCAAAGCCAATCTTTAGAAATTTGTGGACTGAATTTAGTGTATCCAGTTTTCTCACATGGACAGTTCTATGTAGCCTGTTCGCACGTAGGCAAACTATCGGTTTTGTATATTTACACCGAAAATGGAAAAACAACACATATTGTTTACCACAGAGCATTACAATAAAAGCAGTTTATCACTGATTTAAGTGAATTCGAATTAATTTTTTTATTTCCTTTTTTGCACTACGAACCTAGTATATATATATATATATATATATATATATATATATATATATACATATATATATATATTATATATATATATATATATATATATATATTTGTATATGTATATGTATATATATATATATATATATATATATATATATATATTTGTATATGTATATGTATATATATATATATATATATATATATATATATTTATATACATATACATATATATATATATATATATATATATATATTGTTACATTTTTAGACCTTTTCGTAAAAACGGTTTTATTACTTATCCTTCAAGGATTCGTTTTATTGCATGAAATTAAAACACGGACAAATTAATTTTAGAAATATAATGCGGCAACACTTTATTTATTACTTTATTAACACGAGTATTTGTACTACTCCACACTTAGCGATGTTAACACGTCTATATTTGAAATCACACTCACTCGCTGAGCTCTGGCAGCACCTTTATATAGCAAACATGACGTCGTCTGGTAACTTCGCAAAATTTCTGGGCATGGTTGTTGTTGGTTGTTTACACTTATTATTGGCACAGCCTCGAATGATCTTGTATATTCTGGGGTATTCCATTTCCGTTAATTTGAATATTATCTATATTGTGTTGACCAGGGTTGTAACATTTTGACAACTAGAGATTAAATAGGCATAGAATCACCTCTTCCATAGTGCGCCAATCGTTCGAGATGTACTATCTTCATTTTCGACCTTGGGCTATTATGCTTCTGTATCCGGTATACAACGTCATTCACTCTCTTAATCACTTTATACGGGCCATCCCAGTGAGTCTGTGATTTTGGGGTTGTGGGTTCTGAAGTAAAACCATTCGTTCTTCCATAAATCCCTCCGAATTTGCTGCGCGGTAATACCTAGCCGTCACCTTGTCACTGACCATCTTGATTCTATTACGCACGAACTCATGCAGTTCGTTTAAGTCCTCCTTCCCTTGAAACGTAATACCTCCTGAGTTGTATTGTTTTAGCTGTTCCCGGCTTCTTCTTACTGGGCCTTTGGCTGCTACGCACTGTGGGCAGTTTGCTATCCAGTCGGCTACGGCTTGTTGACATCCAACCCAATAAAAACGCTGCTTCAGTTTCTCAAGTGTTTTTTTTACTCCAAGACGACCGCCACTAGGTCCATTATGAAACTCCTGTAAAACTTTACTTATCTTGGAGTATGGCACAACTATTAAATTTGAAGTTGTTTTGCCATCTACACTTTCCCATACGCGGTATAAACACCCTTTTATTACCTTGAGGCTGTTCCGCTGAGCCCAATATGATTCAGCGAGTGATCTTTGAGCCGAAATTTCATTTTGGGACGGTCGTCTGTCTTCTTCTTTGGCCGCTATAATTTTCCTTAGTATGCTCTCGTCCCTCTGTGCCGCTGACCAGTCTTCATCAGGGCCGATGTGCATTAACCGAACATCAACAACGCCTTCCGTTTGCTCGGTTCTAACACAATGTTTACACTCTAAACAGCAGGGTCTTCTTGAAAGAGTATCCGCATTGTTATGCTTTGTGCCCCTTTTATGCTCAATTCTGAAGTCGTAGCTCTGCAGGCGCTCAATCCACCTTGCCAGTTGCCCTTCAGGATTTTTAAACTGCAATAGCATAAAATGTTTAATGCATTCCAATACCGCCAGAAGCTCACGTCGTGTCACACACTAGTTCCTCTCCGGTTTTGAGAGTACACGGCTATAGTACCTATGACCTTCTCAGTGCCATTAACTACTTGGGATAGCACACCCCCTATGCCATAACCGCTCGCATCAGTATCCAGCACAAATTTTTCTCCAGCTATGGGGTACGCTAGCACTGGTGACGTACATAATAATCCTTTGAGTTTCTGGAATGCATTTTCCTGTGGCTCGCCCCAATGTTATGGTCTCGACTTCTTTGTCAGCTCATGCAGGCTTGCAGCTACACTGGCAAAATTCGGCACAAAACGTCTGTAGTATGTACAAAGGCCCAAAAAGCTGCGCAATTCATGAAGATTTTTAGGTTGATGCCAGTCCCTTACTGCTTTTATTTTATCTTCATCTGTTGAGATTCCGTCTGCTGTAACACGATGCCCCAAATACTTTACTTCTTTCTGGAACAATGCACATTTCTTGAAGCTGAGTTTCAATCCAGCTGATGATATCCGTTGAAGAACTTCTGCCATGTTTTTGAGGTGTTCATCAAAAGTTTTCCCCATCACGATTATGTCATCTAGATATACCAAGCATGTCTTCCAGTGAAGTCCTATCAGTACCTTCTCCATTAGGCGTTCAAATGTGGCCGGAGCATTGCAGAGACCAAATGGCATGACTTTGAACTGCCATAATCCGTTACCGACACTGAAGGCAGTTTTCTCCTTGTCTTTCTATCTCTGCAATCTCCACTTGCCAATATCCGCTTCGCAAATCCAGCGTAGAGAACCATTTGGTACCAGCTAGCGTGTCCAAAGTGTCATCGATTCTGGGGAGCGGATAACTGTCCTTCTTGGTTATGTCATTGAGCTTCCTGTAGTCTGCGCAGAATCTAGTACTGCCATCTTTCTTTTTAACTAAGACTACAGGCGAACTCCAAGGACCATAAGATGGCTCAATTACGCCATCACGCTCCATTTCACTTACAAGCTCTTTTACTTTATCTCGCTTTGCTAGGGGTACGCTTCTGGGTGGCTGTTTAATCGGCCTAGCTTCGCCTGTGTTAATTTCATGTTTAACCAATGCAGTTCTACCCTGGCTTTGGCTTCCCATGGCGAAGATACTGGCATGCCTTTTTAGTAACTGTTTGGCTTTATTTCTATCTGCCGCTGATAGACCTGCTACCCATTTGTCTACGTATTCCTCAAATTGTTCACGTTCTTTTGCGGACAAATTAGTAGGCTCTATCTTCTTCTCGAAGTTTATTATTGCCTCTGCTGGAGTACACTGGACAACATCGAAATTTCTTTTGATGACTTTTTCATGGTCTGATAAGTTAAGCACTCTTATAAGGACTATTCCTCCTTTACTAGTTTTCACTAGAGCTTTCGCTGTTATAAGCTCTCTCTTTAGATCTGCTGGTTCTACAACCCACAACCGATTGTCCTCACAATCTCCCTTCATCCGCGCCCATATGACTGTTTCAGACTGCGGCGGTAACGTCTGACTCTCAATAACAAATACTTTTGTTACTTGCGGTTTGCTGTCATATCCAACATCAAGGGGTATTTCCACATTACGCCAAATCATCAGCTGTTGTCCCATATATAGATTAATGCCATGGTTAATCATAAAATCGGCTCCAATAAAAACCTCATCGACAATATCGGCAACAATAAACACATGTCTCACGTTGATGTTGGCTATAGTCACCTTCACTTCAACTTTACCATAGACAGTGGCAGGCTCTCCAGTAGCTGTACGTAGTCGTATATTGCTTAACCGCTCGCATTTCCCCTTTACTATAACGGACCTTATTATTGAATGAGATGCACCTGTGTCTATCGTAAGTACGTGCTTTTCCCCGTTGATGTGTCTGGACGCAGTGAGGTTGCTATTTTTCTGCTGCATCACTGATATGGAGATTGTGGGGCCCTCGTTTGTGAGAGCTAGCTCTTGCCCCTTAGTGCTAGCTCGTTTTAGTTTAATGGAGACTCTTGTGATGTTGTTTGGTTCACCCGTTTGCTGTTTCTTGGTGGCGAAACAGATCTACCTCTCTTCCTTGGTGCTTTGCAGCTGCGATGAAAATGACCGATCTTTCCGCAGTTAAAGCACTTAGGCTTTCCTCTGATAGCATTTTCTGCCAGCAGTTGTCGCATTGCCTCCTTAACGCTAGCAACTAGGTTGTTATTCTCCTCAGACAAAACCTCCACATTCCGCACTTTACATATCTGTGGCTTGAAAACCATCCTTGCAGTCTGTTGAGCCAGCGCAAATGAAACAGTTTCAGCGAAAGTGGATTTCTGCGTAGCGCACACCGCCAGTTTAACATCAGAGTCGCGAATGCCGTTAACGAAAGCCTCAGTTTTAAAGTGGTCCAGGAACGGGTGACTCTCGCCTAGATATGTGAGCTGCACTAAACGCTCGATTTCCATTGTGAAATCTTGTAGAGATTCGTTAGGCTTCTGAACTCTACATCGCAATTCCATTCTGTATAAGTCGCGCTTGTGCTCACCACCATACTTGCGATGCA
Source organism: Linnaemya vulpina (assembly GCA_963675445.1). NCBI lineage: Eukaryota > Metazoa > Arthropoda > Insecta > Diptera > Tachinidae > Linnaemya > Linnaemya vulpina. The sequence continues at coordinate 21,794,743 of OY776281.1, forward strand.
ATGCTGCCATTATTTCATTATAGTTGTTTCTGCTGCTTACTGGCACAGTCTCAAGTAACTCTGCGGTTGTACCCTTTAAGGACAAAATCAACTCTATGGCCTTTTCTTCAGCATCCCATCCATTTCTGCTAGCAACCGTCTCGAACTGGAATTTGAAGATGCCTAATGGTACGCTGTCGTCGAAGCATGGCGCTTTTATCCGCGCAGAAACCTCCGCAACTGCTCGTACTGGCCCGCCGCTACACTCCACTTTGTCCTCTAGAGTATGCAATTTTTCTTCGAACTCCTTTGCATGCTGTTCCAGCTCTGAAAATTTATTCTCAATAGAATCCACCCTCCTGTTAATGGCTTCAGAAACCTCTACCAGGGTCTCGTTCGTGGCTTTATTTGACTCCTGTATTTCGGCTACAAGCTTTTCCTGCATCTGCTGAGAGTTATTTTTTATTTCAGTTATTTCGGCTACAAGCTTGTCACTGCTGATTTTTGATGCCTCCTGCATCTGCTGAGAGTTTTCTTTAATTTCACTTATTTCGGCTACAAGCTTGTCACTGCTGATTTTTGATGCGGTTTGTGCATCACTGATTGCTTTTATCTGCTGAGAGTTCTGTTGCATTTCGATCATCATAGCAGCGAACATTGAATGTATGTCCATACTGCTGGTAGTGGCAGGAGGGCATACCTGCACATCGTCTTTGTCCTCAAACTCGTATGTCCCGATGTCCATGCCGCGATTCTTAAACAAATCTATCAGCCTCTTCTGCAGTTCAGCCTTGTTACCTGCAGTTGACAATTCCAGCTTACTGAGCTCCTTTTTCAGCTGTTCAACTTTTAGCTCATCAAATTTCATGATTATTTATTTATTTTTTTTTAATGTCCTTTTTTTTCCTTAAATTGCAATGTCCTTTTAATCATTTTTGCAATCCCACTTCTGACAGCAATTGTTACGTTTTTACACCTTTCGTAAAAACGGTTTTATTACTTATCCTTCAAGGATTCGTTTTATTGCATCAAATTAAAACACGGACAAATTAATTTTAGAAATATAATGCGGCAACACTTTATTTATTACTTTATTAACACGAGTATTTGTACTACTCAACACTTAGCGATGTTAACACGTCTATATTTGAAATCACACTCTCTCGCTGAGCTCTGGCAGCGCCTTTATATAGCAAAAATGACGTCGTCTGGTAACTTCGCGAAACTTCTGGGCATGGTTATTGTTGGTTGTACTTTACTTAACATGTAGCTATATACGTGTGTTTGTATACATGACAATGCTGACTTGTATGTTTTGTCTATGGTAACTATGAGTGGTTGTATGGATGAGAGTTCTGTGTGTTGTGTTGTTTTGTTTCTTCTGTGTGTATATGGCTGTGTATACTTGTGAACCTGTTTAGCTTTATTAGCAGCGAATACATGCATACAAGATCATTAAAGGCCCAATTAGCGAGACGCCACGCTGCGCAAACGCGTCAGCTGATCCAATCTGTTACACGGAAAATTGTGAAAATGCTTATTTCAACGCTGAAAAACGCAACGCAGCGCAGCCAACCTAAAGAAAATAGAATTTTACGCAGAAATACGCAAGAGTGATGGCATGTATGTATGTTGAATGAGAGTGCGGCACAAAAGTTTTTTTTTGTACTTTTTGTTTGGTTTGAAATTTGACCATATATTTGATACATATGTAGATATACATAGCATATTCAATAAATTAATTTGCTATATAACTTAATTTTCTTTATAAAATCACAAAAGACTGTATATATTTATATATATATATTTTATACATACGTATGTATATGCAGATATATGAACGCATGGCCATAAATTCATTTGGCACCAATATTACTACATATGTAATTTATGTATGTACATGCAGGCAAATGTGTGGATAGCAGAGATAGACAGCCCGATAATAATAAACACAATCTTGCACTAATGCATGTCAGAAAAATTCGAAACCATATTCATGACTGAGGGCGAAGTCAATCTCGGGATCTAAGGCATCGTTGTCTTGTGTTCACTACTTCAGCCAGCAGCACCCTTATAAAATATATATATTAGTAAAATTATAATATAGATACACATATAATGAAGATGTTACATCGATCACAAGTTTAAAATAAAGTTCTGTACTATTTATACCATTTCGTACGTTTTCTGTACAAGCGCAAAAAGGAAAGTGAAATCACTGCTTCAAGCAGTTGTTTTGATTTTGTGACATTTTGCACAAACGTAAAAAGTTTAAACAAATAAACATATATTTTCCATATCCATTTTACAATATACATATCTTCCTTTTTAATATTATCACTCAAATAAATATAAACACTATAATTTGTTGTATGTACATATACATATATATGTACATACACAATTTTTTTCCGTAAAAACATAAGGTGCGTTTTTAAGCATCCTATAAGCGGAGTTGCGTTAGCGCGTTGCGCTGCGCTGCGCTTGCGTTTGCGCTTGCGTTTTATCGTCTCGCTAATGGAACCTTAAGAATAACATCTCTTAGCATTTATGTTGCTAGGTTTTTCGTTGTTGTTGTTTACACTTATTATTGGCACAGCCTGGAATGATCTTGTATATTCTGGGGTATTCTATTTCCGTCAATTTGAATATTATCTATATTGTGTTGACCAGGGTTGTAACATTTTGACAACTAGAGATTAATTGGCAGTGCTACCAAGTCATATAGCCACATTGCCGTTTTATTTAAATCTATTTCTAACCTTTGTAACAATATATATATATATATATATATATATATATATATATATTATATATATATATATATATATATATATATATATATATATATATATATATATATATATATATATATATATATATATATATATATTATATATATATATATATATATATATATATTTTATATATATATATATATATATATATATATATATATATCATACTTTATTTTATTCCAAAGATTTAGTTATTCAAAATCTGTAGAAGAATTTACGGCTTTGGACATCAGTGGCAGAAACTAGTCATATGAATGGTTAAATAAGAATTCAACAGTTGACTTTTGGGTAAAAGTATATGTATATAAATATGCACTAAATGAAAATCCTTATTTCATTGCTACTTTTGCAATGAAGTTCCTGGTTTTTTCATTTATTAACGCGGAAGTTGATAAATTAGTGGCATGAATCTCATAAAAATGAACATTCGAAATAAAATGATGATAAACGTATGAATTCGCTACTTTTCATTAGGTGTGGTTTGAAAAGGGTAAATACATGTTGTACAAATTTTCAAATAACGAATGATCTAATAAAAAAATGTGGTAAGAATATATATACTATAATGATATATCGAACGAATCTTAAGAAGACGTATATGACTTATAATTTAGATTTATTTTAAAATATGTTATATATATATATATATATATATATATATATATATATATATATTGTATTGAAATACTAATTAATAGCCATTTATAGTAAAAGTTACTTTGATTTTTTATTAATTTTATAATTATTTAGTGTGATATTGAATTTAACGATACCTTCTGTTAAAAAAAATTGTTTTTGAATGTATACTTCAATATATATTCTGGTACTTTTTAATCAGATTGTTTCATTGAAATGATGTGCAATAAATGTTTATAGGGAAGCATTATAAAAAATAAACTATTTATAAAGATATATTAAGTAAAGTAACAAAAGTTAATACAATTAAGATTTTACCATTATATTTTGCCAATTTAGGATTCTTTTTAGCATTATTTAGCTGTAAAATATTTTTGATATAACCACACTTGTACTGAAGTATGTTCGACAGTGTAATAGCCAACAGTGTAATAAGCAAACTTCTCCGACGTATATGTCTGCCGACATGTATGCCTGTCTAATAGCCCTATAATATGCCATCTGCTGATGATTCCTTAATAGTAACCTTATCAACCTGTATGATATTTCCAAACCATGGCAACAGCACTAAGAAAAGCTGGTTTAATCTTTACTATTGAGCAACAAATTAAAACTCGTGATGATATTTATAGACGTTGGAAAAGGTTTAGAACTGCTGTGCTATACGAAGAATACCGCAAAGCATGTAGATTCGTCAACAGAACTATTTATGACGCTAAAACTTCTTATGAAAATCGCTTTAGATCAGTCGTAGACTCAAAGAAAATATGGCAAACAATTCGTGAGGTTGCATTGGAAACAAAGCTACCCTAGTTTAGAGCCATGAAGCAAATGAACTTAATAAATCTTTTATAAACATTCCATCTCTGATGCCGTCAAATGTAGTCCAATCAGCTTTTGTCTCTGAGCCATTGCAACAGTGCCCAGGAATTTCTTCCTTACACCGTCTCGAGTTTTCTCGTGTCTTCGAAGATGATGTCATTTTGTGCTGTAAATCAGTGAGTTCGAATGCAGTTTGTTTTGACCAAATCCATCCAATAGCATAAGGCTTTACTACCTAAGATATCACGTTATATTACACACGCGTTTGAGACCGTTATCACTACCAACCACTTTCCTAACTGTTGGAAACATGACAAAGACATTTCCGTGCCCAAATCATCAAAAGAGCATCGCCCCATGTCGATACTTCCTTTTTTATCTAAAGTATTGGAACGACTGTTACACAACCAAATTAGTACTTATTTAAATGACCATCAGCTGCTCCTTTGTAAACAACCTGGATTTAGAACAAGTCATAGCTGTGTTTCTTCGTTGCTAAGTGTATCCGAAGATATAAGATCCAATATCGATAATGGTGATGTCACAATCTTGATACTTCTGGGCCATTCAAAAGCGTTCGACTCAGTAAACCATGATATACTTTGTAAAAGGCTATACAAGAATTTTTAGTTTTCTTCAACTGCATCATCTTTAATAAAAACCTATCTCGTCTGTCTCTGCTGGCGATACTGTAACTAGTCCCCTGCCCATGTCTAAAGGAGTACCACAGGACTCTATTCTTGGACTTTTTCTGGTTACTTTGTACATAAATAATTTGCTAATTGTCTCTTGCATAGTGAAATCCACATACATATACGCAGATGATGTACAAGTATATATAAATTGTAAAAAGGAATCAATTGATGACTGTTGTGCAAAACTTAACGAGGACCTTGGCAAAATATACAAGTGGACATCGTCAAATGGTTTATGCCTGAATCCTCATTAGCTTCATTATAGTCCAAAGAAATCAAAATATTGTCATTGATATGGCGATCACTTTAGGAAATCAAAACATTTCAATAGTAGAATCAACAAAAAAGTTTGGTATAATTTTTAACAAATCTCTTCAATGGAATACCCATATAAATTGTGTCTCCGGAACAATTTTTTCTATGCTTAGAACGCTATATCCCCTAGAACACATTACACCTCTTCATATTCGTTTACTTCTTGTCTAAGTTGTTATATGGATGCGAAATTTTTGCTTATTGCGATTCAACGAGTAAAACTAGATTAACTGCAGCATATAACGCGATACTCACATATGTCTACGGCATAAAATTATATGATAGTACTTCTCAGTATTCCAAATTTTTATCAAAGCATTAATTTTACTACACAAAGTTATCTACACTCAATTTGAAAGGTTATACAGAGGAAAACAAATCATTCAGTTAAGATATCGAACTTTAATATCTGAATGCCAGTTCTTCACACATACAATACGGCTGTGGGACTCGTTACCAAACCCACTACAAATCAATTACAACAATTTGCAATTAAAAAAAAAAAGTTATTCTCAAAATTTTAATGTCAAATTATTACATATACAGTAGCGAGCAGAAAAAATGATTTTTGGCTACATGTGTATCAAAATAACGGTAACCAATTCGTTTCTCTTTTTGTATGTTTATTCGTTGAACTCAGGAAAATTAAACAGAGTGATTTCTGGTTTTGTTAATGTAACAAATAGGTAAATATTAAACATTTAAGGAAAAAAGTGCGAAATTTCAGCGAGCAATAAAAATGCAACGCAGTGAATTGGTACCGAAAGTAAGTAGATAAAATTTATTTATAAAAAATTTTCTTTAACAATTTTAAAACACTTGTTAACCATTACAAACAGTTATCAACTGATAGCAAGCTAACCTTAATTAAAGCTTTGGAGGAGGGTAAAAACATGCGAGAGATTGGGCAAATATTCGGTGTAAATAAATCAACGGTGTGCCAAATCGCGTCGAAATTTCGAACAACAAATAGCGTGGAAAGGAAGTCTGGCAGCGGTTTCCCAAGAAAATCTACTCAGCGCGAAGATCGCCAAATGATTAGACTAGTTAAAGCTAATCCAAGAATGACAGCTGTGGAAGTTACTAAATTTGTTAATGAACAAATGGGTATTTCCATTGGAGTGCATACTGTTCGTCGCAGATTGAATGATTCCAATTTATTTGCAAGACGTCCCGCAAAGAAACCGCTAATTACTAAGGCCAATAAAATCAAGCGCCTTAACTTTGCGAAGCGATATCAAAATCGGTCAAGTGAACAGTGGGCTAAAGTGCTGTGGAGTGATGAGAGCAAATTTAATCTTTTTGGATCTGATGGGATAAAATATATTCGAAGACCACCTAAGCAGAGATATTCTCCCAGATATCAGATACCAACAGTAAAACATGGCGGAGGCTCAGTTATGGTGTGGGGTAAGTTACGTTTGTCTTTCACCGAATCTCATTATTTTATTAATTAATTGGTAGGTGCGTTTTCTCGTGACGGAGTTGGTCCGCTGGTAAAAATTGAAGGAATAATGAATGCCACTAAATACTGTGAGATCCTAAAAGAATATATGCTCCCACATCTTCTGGAAAAAATGCCCCCAAGCAGCATATTTCAGCAAGATAATGACCCGAAGCACTCTAGTCGCTTGGTTCGTAACTACCTAAGCGACCACGATGTGCAAGTTTTGGATTGGCCGTCACAATCTCCCGATCTCAATCCCATAGAAAACCTATGGGAGATTTTAGATCAAAAAGTTAAAGAGAAATATTGTTCAAATTTGGCGGAACTAGAAAAAATTTTAAGGTCACAATGGGAAAAAATACCCCTACACAGCATCGTGTCCCTTGTGGATTCTATGCCCTCCAGACTGCAAGCGGTAATAAAAAATAAAGGCTACGCAACCAAGTATTAGTTTTAACATTATTTTTAAACAACTCTTTGTAAAAATTTACGCTTAATTTAAATAAAGTTATTGAATAACCTAGCGTTGCATTTTTTTTGCTCGCTGAAATTCGTCCCTTGTTTTCTTAAATGTTAAATATTTGCCTATTTATAAAATAAACATAACCAGAAATCACTCTGCTTAAATTTCCTGAGTTCAGCGAATAAACAGACAAAAAGTAAAACAATTTAGTTACCGTTATTTTGATACACATGTAGCTAAATATCATATGGTTCAGCGTTGCATTTTTTCTGCTCGCTACTGTATATATACATGCATATATTTCTCTCCTTTTTTCCTGTTTTTGCTTTATTATTATTTTGAAACAATTTTTTTTTTACTTTTACTTTATTTTTATTGTATAATATTTATTCTGATGTTCACAATTTTTTTGTAATCATTATATAATCACATACCGTAATTTAAAAGATTAATCTCTAGTTGTATGTGATTTTCAATAAAATAAATAAATAAAATAAATAAAAAATATATAAATTAAAGTGTATATAGGGTGTTTTTTGTAGAGTAATACAAGTTTAAATCATAATAAAACATAGTAATGTATTTTTGATATCAATGAAATGGTATTTATTGTATAGAAAATTTTATGCCATTAATGTTTAAATATGATTTCGGTCATGTGGCCACCCGACTGGCGCGTACAAGGTGCAATCTGGAACACCAATTTTCACAAACAGTAACATTCTGACCATCATCGTTTTTGAAGACATATGGGCCAATGATTTCGCCAGCCCATAAAGCGCACCAAACAGTAATTTTCTGTGGATGTAATGGTGTTTCGACAAAAGCTTGTGGATTCTCCTCACTCCAAATGCGACAATTCAACCGAAAATGAGCTTCATCGGAAAACAAAATTTTGAATGGACGAAGTGCACGATACGTTTGACGAACAGAACAGTTGTTTTGATTAAAAATTTCCACAATTTGCACGCGTTGCTCTGGTGTAACTCGAAATGGCAAAGCAAACTAAACAAAAGCCAACTATCAGCTGTTAAATGGGTGGTCAAATATAGCAGTTATGCCAACTCAAAGTTGTATCACTCTATAAGAAACACCCTATTAATATGCAAATCACAACCCAACAAACAAATTTTAATCGATATGAATCTATTTTATTTTTCTAATAATTACAAATCCGTTAGATGACAATGAAAGTATTTATAAAGAAACATTTTTTTTATTCAAAATAAGATAAAAGCTAGCATAAGCCAATTTAGATATATTAAAAAGATAACAGGCCCGATTATCAAACAGAACATAATACAACTATTAATATGTTAAAGATTAATATCCCATGTGGTTTCGAATCAAATAAACGCAGTAGTAAGCCATAACCGAAAATAAAACAATATAAAAAAAGAAAAAAAAAAAACAGTAGAAGAACTAAACTACCGTAGGCTGAATAGGAAACATATTTAAATAACCCTACATAGCCTGATATATGATCACGTATATAACACCAGAACTAAAACCAAAGAAGACGTAGCTATAGCACTGGTCGCTGAGCATTATCGTCAGCGATTTACATCTTCATGTACTGAAAGAGCAGAATACAATACCCTTCTCACACCTGTAGCAAAGAATTCCCCGGCGGAGTATTTATCTGTCCTCTTAACGCTCCACCCTCCTTTCTAGTTCTGTCTCAATGCACTGTGTATGTGGGGTCAAAATGAACAAACATTAAATATATGTACCTTATATACAAAATGTATATCAATTTTTCAGAACCGCAGGAATTTTTTATTATTTTATTCTAATAAAATATTCAATTCAGTTCTTTTCTTAGCCGTACATTTAGAAATTATTTACCCTATTTTTATATGGTCACAGAGCTTTCGATGATCCAAGAGCTGGTATCGCTGTTACTTAACTCAACTTTTTGTGATTCTTGCAATTAAGTTAATTTTTTTTCTTTTGGGTAATCAAATATTTTTGCTAATTCTCAGAATTATAAGTAGAATAAAGTGAAACTTTTATGCTTTTAAGTAAGTTCTTTGTGTTATCTATTTTTTTCTTTTAACTATTTCAATATACTGTAACTTGGTGTATACCTGTAAAAATAAACTTATAATATATCAAAAACTATGAGCTGGTTTTGTTGTATACTAAATCACAATGATGGAACAAAATCCAGCATTTGACAATGTACAAATAGGTACTCAACAATGAGCGCACTTACTCTAATTATCAAATTCACAGTTAAGAATTGTCAGAATATATAAGGTATGTTTTGTTAAAGTAATCAATGGTGATGATTTTGTTTTGTAAGGCAAAATTAAAGGAACTCAACAACCTCTGTTAAAAAGGATAAACTTAACAATATATTATCGAAAATATAATAAGTTACATATTACAACATGTTAATAAACCCTTAGTGCCTTCTATGTTTGAGCTCTAGATCTGACATTTATGCAATATCTTACTTACACTGAATTAAATGTTGGACATCAAGTCGTTTTTGAGAGTGGCCCAATAACATTGACATATTATGAGGATGGTACGAAACTGGCAAAGTTATACTCTCATTCTGTTGTGGAGGCAATTGTGGAATTCTATGATTGTGGTGATGAAATTGAAGAGTTGGAACCATTTTACCGTAATTATGTTGATGATGCATAGCCTGTTGTTGTTGCATAATTTCCATCATGTACTCTGGTTTTGAATTATTTGAATGGGGTAAGGGATTACATTGTTGTATTGGTGATATACTAGATGGATATGAGCCGCGGTTAGTAGATAAAGGTTGTGGTTGACCTGGTGCATTTGGCATAGTTATTGAAATATCGACTCCAGGTTTACCTAGCTGATCAAGTAATTTCCGAAAAGCTTCTACGTCTTGCGTGTTTGTTCCATTCGATTGAGGAGATAAATCTCTTTCAATTTTACATTTGCTTCTTTTAAACTCGGTTGTGTGCTTGTTTTGATCACCACAACCGCTTTTAGAATTTTCAACTTTGCTCGAGTCCATTTTTCGCATTCTAGCTTCCAGTTCTTCAACACTTAATGCAAAAACTATATAGGTAATAAAAAATCAGTATGATATACCACATATGTAGATATTTCAACGTACCGTTGGATGGTAAACCCTTTGGTAACTCAGGTGTTGGAAACTTATTACATTTCAGAAAGGACATAAAAGAATTGAAATCACTTTCAACTATATCTGAAATATTAAATATTACATAATTACTACTGATATACATATATATGTACTTATTTTCGGTTCGAAAAACGTAAATATATACCAACAATTACAGCTTATTATACAAAATTTTTAGCAAACATTTTTAAGCATACAACCTGGATATTTACGTGTATCACGATGCACATTTCAGGATGGCAATATGTTCATCGATAATATAAAAGAGCATATGTGCATTATTGCTAGAATCAAATAGTTTATAGGAATCGTGGAGCATTTGGGAGAAATGTTGATATAATACCAAAATTTTTTAGGTTATTATATTATTATTTTACTATTAAAAGTAAATTTTTATACTTTATTTTCGCACTTTAAGCACCATATGAAATATATCGTAGACAAACTTACCTTTGTTATTTTGTTTTCTATCCTCATTGTTGGGCGGATTATTATTGGGTTCATCATTACTATTTAGATTATTATTTGAACTGCTAAGAAACCAACGACTAAAACGTGAAGTTCCACAACCATCATTATTAGCAGACATTAACAAATCATTTCCACTAGATATCAAAGTATTTTCAAACGCTTCGATATTCAGAAAATTATCGAAAAACAGTTCTGAAACATTTGATCGATTTTTATCAAATTTTTCCAGTACTTCAGGTTTTAAATCGATTTGTTCCGTTTTTAGTTCGTTGTTGTTAGTTATTTCTTTGTTTGGTAATGCGGTTTCCTTAGGGTTATTATAAATAGCACCGTTTGTCATATCCATATCGTGCGGCTTATTTGTTATGTTGTTGGAATTAATTAATACTTCGCTGGAGACATCATTATTACCTTTGGTAGACAAATTAATATTGCTACTGCTAAAATGTGAAAGAAGCGAAGGTTCCGACGTTTCACTTTCTATTTTTGATGATTGACAAGATGATATTTTTTCTTGTTGCTGCTGAGAATCGTCAATTTCTTCAAAGCCTCGTAATTCAATGGTATCATGCTGTGAAGTGGGACCCTCACTGAACCACTCAGGTTCATCTTTATGATCTCTATAATGGTTGTGGTGATGATGTTGATCTCCTCTTGGATCCCTGTTTTCTCTTCCTTCCCGTATACCTGTTGGCTCACGAAAATCTCTAAAATCTCTTTGATGATCCTTGTGATCTATGTATTCGCGACGTCTGAACGACATGGACCGTTGACCCGTAAAATGAGGCGTTTGTAGGTGATAGTTAGAATCAATATTGTTTCTTTCTTCAACGAAATTAGAAGTGTGATATCTTTTATTAGTATTGCAACTACTACTATTATTTGAATCTACGGAATTCGATATACGCCGGTCATATATACGACGTTCTTGTGTTCGCAGATCTGAATAGCGCCCAACCGAGGTGGTTCGATTACTTGCTTCTCCACCGGATACATCCGTATCTTTTTCACCAGTGTTGTTGATGGAGTTTGGAAGTTCCTTGTCAACCTGTTTGTTGCCACCAGATCTCATATCCCAATTTACTTCTCTTGGAACCAAACGACCGCTACCAATGCGACGCTCACAAGTTAACTTCTTGTTAAAACTACCAGCATTACTCAACTTATTATTTGAAGGTGAGAAATCCGAGTCAACTTTCTTAGTTAAACCCACACATCCAGAGGGATTATCAATCAATTGATCACACTTGTCCAGCCGACTGCCAGCTGATGTATTATATACGTAATAATCATCTACAAGAAAAAAAAGTTCAAATGAAAAAAATTCACATCAAATTTGAGATCCAGCTATGTTATATTTTCGAATATTATTATCTGACAATATAAATATGTATATATACTTTTTTACTTTAATTAAATAAAAATTAAATATGCTCATACAAATTGGTAAGTAAAATAACAAAGATGAGTTGGAGAATATATATATATATATATATATATATATATATATATATATATATATATATAGATATATATATAAATAAATAAATAAAGAAATATATATATATATATATATATATATATATAAATTTATTTATTTATTTATATAATATATATACATACATATATATATATATATATATATATATATATATATTTATTTGTTTATTTATATAATATATATACATATATACATATATATATATATATATATATATATATATATATTTATATCAATATACATACACACATACATATATATATATATATATATATATATATATATATATATATATATATATATATATTAATTTATTAGGTTTATTTAAGCAAAGGTTTATTATTTTTTATTATACAGGAAATTAATTTTAATAATGGGAACAGGAGAATTAGAAGTTATGCAGTTTTTAAGATGAATGAAGAAAGAAGAATAGCGGTAAATAGACATAAGAACACAACAGACAAGATTATAAAATGTAAGGCATCTATAACTTTTTTGATTCGGTGCCGAAATACAGGTATAATTCCTAAATTTATAAAGAATTCTCTAAAAAATGTTATTAATATTTTTCATGTAAATGACTCATCAACTTCTCACCAAATCTATGAGAGATTAATTCAAGACTGAAAGGAGAATTCTAAACTGGACTATAAAGCAGAAACATGAAGATTTAAAGCAGCTAGAAGGGAGATTATTATATATTAAGAATATTTTAACAAGACTTTTCAATTTCGAAGGAATGAACAATTTCTTACAATATAATGAAATGTTGAAGAAAGCATTGATAAAGAAAACAAAACAGGTACATATAAATAAATTCAATTGTCTTGTTGATTTGCAAAAAAGAAAATTAGGGATTAGATATAATAGATCATGGTTTGTTAATAAATCAGACGTAGATATTCCTATAGATATTCAATACATACTTTCTTTAGGCCAAAAATTCGCTTTACCTGTTAAGAAAGAGAATTTTCCTATTATGAAAATAATTTCGGAAGGAGAAGATCTTGTACAAACTATACAAGATAGAGATGAACAAGAAATAGCTAGATCTAGATTAACCACAATTATTGATAGTCATATAAATAAAATTAGATTAACGAATAGAGATAGATTTTTACTAGATAAAGTAAAAATTAGTGAAAGATTTTTAAAATATAACAAAAATATAATCATTTTAAATGCTGATAAAGGTAACACTACAGTTGCTATGAATAGTAATGATTATGATATAAGAATTAATAATATTTTAAATGATGTTAACACATATAAGGAAATAAATAAGGATCCAACAACTAAGTTACAAAAATTAAATAATAGTTTAGTGGATGAATTTTTAGATCAAACATAATTAATAATATAGATAAAAGTAGACTTAAAACAAATATAGCAGTAGCTCCTAGGTTATATGGTCTACCTAAGATTCATAAGAATAATTTTCCTTTAAGACCAATTTGTTCTTCTATAAATTCTCCTTCATATAGTCTTTGTAAATATATTACAAACATTTTAAAACATTTAACAATTAATTCAAAATACAATGTTATTAATGCTAGGCAATTCAGAAATAAAGTGAAACACTTAACATTGAATTCTGATGAGATATTAGTTTCTTTTGATGTAGTGTCTCTATTCCCTAGTATTCCACTTGATGTTGCAATAGATATCATTGATAAGAAATGGAATTTAATATTGCAACATACAAATATGAGAAAGGAATTGTTTTTAAGTATAGTAAAATTATGTATAATTGATAGTAGATATTTTCAATATAAGAATAAAACCTACATTCAACAAAAAGGACTTCCAATGGGTTCTCCAGTTTCAACAATTGTGGCTGATATTGTAATGGAAGAATTACTAGAAATTACATAGAAAAATTATCGGTTAAACCAAAGGTTTTAACAAAATATGTTGATGATTTATTCTGTGTTATTTCAGAAAGAAATATAGAGATAATGTTATCAACATTTAATAGTTTTCATCCAGATATTAAATTTACAATTGAAAAAGAAAGTAATTCTAAACTACAATACTTAGATACATTAGTAATTAAAAGAAATAATTACTTGTTAACAGACTGGTATAAGACACCAACTTCTTCAGGTAGAATAATTAACTATTTTTCAAAACATCCTAGGAGAATAATTATAAATACAGCTAAAAATCTTATAGAAAGAATATTATCAGTAAGTGATATTGAGTTTCGTAGTAAGAATATAAAAATTATTAGAAATATATTAGTAAATAATAGTTTCCCTAATTACTTAATTTGCAAATTAGTAAGACAATATAGATATAACAGAAGGAATGTAGATGTTTCTTCTGAAACAAATATATATAAATCTTAAACATATGTACCAAAAATGTCAGAAAGATTAGAGAAATCTAAAATCTATGATAATAAGAAATATAGAATGGTACATAGAATGTATGAAACTGTAGGTAAATTATTTAGCAAAACAAAAGATAAAATAGAACTTTTAGAAAGATCAAATATAGTTTATCAAATTCCTTGTATTGGTAATAGTAGTGAAAATTGTAATAAAATATATGTAGGTACAACTAAAAATAAATTTAAAACCAGGTTAGCAGGTCATAGAACAGACAAAAAATATGGAAACAATATTTCTTCACAAAAAAACAGCATTAGTATCTCACTGTGTAAATTTTAATCATTTTCCAGATTTTAATAATGTCTCAATTTTAAATACAGAGAATAATTATAAACGTAGATACATGTTAGAAATGCTACATAATATTAATGTTCCAATAGATAAGAGAATTAATATTAAGGCAGATACAGCTAATGTTGCTCATACATATAGATATTTATTAAATAAAAACGGAAATTAAATTATAGGATATAATAATATTTTTGTTTGCTTACATATACATTTGTAATATTGTTCATTTTTTCGTTTTGACAAAAAATATTTTTTGTGCCTAGGAATATTTATCATCATGTCTTTCTGAGATTTTAACTAAGTTAGAACAATTTAGCCTATATAAATATTAATATAGCAAAATAAAAATGTTCAATAAAAATAAAATCACATACAATTTAAGCTTTGGCTTGAGCTACCAATGAAAATTGGAAAAACGTTCACATGTACTAAAGTATAAAATTCAAACCAAAAAAGTTTGACTTAATGTATAATGGAACAAAAAATTCAGAAAAATGGGACATGAAGAAAATAATCAAATGGTAACACAGGTATTATTACACACAAGTGTTAACATCAGGTTGATACAGTTCTCGGATTGTTTTTCACAATAAAATTTGTGTACATAGAACACTGTTATCACATTCAACTAAGCCACCTAAACAGTGGTGATAAACACAATATACACATGAGCACTGAAGATGAAAGTGTAGCGACTTTCGAAAACAGCTGTTCTGCTCTGCTGTGTAAGTTGAATAAAACTGATGTTGACTTGCCTTTGTGCCTTGGAATATTTATCCTCATGTCTTTCTGAGATTTAAATTAAGTTCGAACAATTAGCCTATGAATCAGAATTCGATTTAACATAGCAATATAAATGTTCGTTAAAAATAATCACCAAATGCATAAATTCTTGTTTTTCTGCATTCAAAGAATGATACATAAAATGCTTATTTAACATTAGTTTGCTGATTTAGATTTTAATTATGTCGAAGTCGTCAAACTTGTCGGTAAAAATATTAAATTTTAAAGCGCTCGCTTTTGTTCGCTCGCTAACCAATCACTCTTTTTATAATATATGAATAGTATTGTTAAATATTACTAAGTGGTTATAGTAAATAAATTTAAATTAAACTTAAAGAGTGTTCTTATTTCGATTACACTGTATCGTTATTGTTCGAGTGCTGTTAAAAAGTATTTTTAATAATTTTCACGTTGCTCCAAGCAACAATTCTTTAAAATTTAATAAAAAATAATTTGTGTGAAAATTACCAAGATGTCGGAGGACAACGCGACTCATCATAACTGTGGAAAGTGCCAAGAACTGGACGATGACCGAATGGTTATGTGCGACAAGTGCGATAAATGGTATCACTATGGTTGCGTGGAAGTAGACAGCAAGGTGTCAGATTATGACTGGAACTGCGAATTTTGCGGCAACAGATCTTCCGCCGCTGCAAACCCAGGACAAGTAAATGGTCTTGAGGCTCAACCGAGCTAATCATCGTTACCCCTATAATTCCACCAGCAACAATCGCACCACCACCCGTGATTGCCGGTACAGGTAAAGTGCATAAAATCATGTCGTCTCAAGATGCAATGGCAGCTGTTTGTACTGGGGTATCAACAGGGGTTTCGTCGCCGAATTGGTCCACAGTACCAACAGCTATGGTTATGTATCCACATCCCTATACAGCACCCCATCAATATATGGTAACGGCTTCTACAGGAATGCCAATTGTCCGTCCAGCAACGCAAGTTTTTGACACCACTACTCATTCGTATACGTACGCAGCACAACCAGGAATAACAGTGTCTATAAATTATCAACCAGAAAAATATGAAAATGGTTTCAAACAAATTTCAGCAAAGAGTATTCAAAGCGGTGAAGATTGTTTGGAAAGGCAAAGAATGTTGAAGTTGCAGCAAATAGAGGAAGAAAAGAAAATTAAACAACAGTTTCTAGAACGAAAATATAAAAATTTTATATGGAAATGACGCCCCTTCTCACACAAATATTTATAACGACAATTCTAATCAACAGTTAAGTTCTACATTCATACCTACAACCAACGCCTCAAATGGTGAGTTAAGATTTCACAGTAATCAAGCTGAACCAACGCCTTCACAACTGACTGCGAGGAAAACTATACCACGCGAACTGCCCTCCTTCAGTGAATGGCCTATTTTCATCAATAGCTTCCAAAATAGTACAACACCAGCAGGATTTTCGAATACTGAAAATTTGATAAGGCTTCAAAATTGCTTAAAAGGTAAGGCTAGAGAGCTAGTGAAAAGCAAGTTACTTTTGCTTGCCATTGTGCGGATATTATTAACACGCTTCGTATGTGCTTTGGTTGCCCGGAGCATATTTTAGAACGCGCTATAAGTAAGGCCAGAAACATGCCCTCTCCAAGAGATAAGCTAGAAGCACTAATTGAGTTTGCACTCAATGTGCAAAATATTTGTGCAACAATGGAATCCTGTGGTCTTGAGCCTCACTTGAATAACCCCATGTTAGTAAAGGTGCTTTTAGATAAATTACAGAATCAATACAAATTGAATTGGGCTATGCAGCCAAGGGACGAGAGCGTTTCCATTATCAAGGCATTTAGTGTATGGCTGTATAATATGGCTGAAGGGGCTAGTAAAGTTGTCACACCTCATTTCGGGAAAAGCGGTGCATCAGTAAACACGCACACTGAAGCGGTTAACAACCCAAATAAAAACTGTCCAGTTTGTAACTGCAAATCACATAATGTGCAGCAGTGCGAAGATTTCAAGATATTACAGCTGAACAAAAAATGGGAGATAGTAAAAAACAACAACTCGTGTCGACAGTGTCTCAATCAACACAGACGAAAATGTCATCTCAATAAGGAATGTGGTGTATCAGGCTGTAAGTACAAACACCACCCTCTGCTGCATAAGGTTTTCCCAACTGACAATCAGACAAAAAAAATCAAACTGTAAGTAAAAATGAAATTGAAAATACGCAGCGGAGTGCTCAAATAAATACGCACCATGAAGTAAATGAAGAAAACCCGTTCTTCAGAATTTTACCAATCCGCTTGTATTCGAAAAATAGCAGTATTAAAACATTTGCCTTTCTATACGAAGGGCCTTCCGTTACCCTAGTAGAGCAAGGTTTATTTGACAGTTTGGATTTGGATGGCGTGTCTGACTCCTTATGCCTGAAGTGGACAGGTGGCACTACAAGAGATGAAAACGAGTCGATCAGAACTTCATTTAAGGTTTCTAGTATCCTCCATGATACAAAGTTCGTCCTCTCTGACGTCCATACGGTCGAGCATTTGGACTTGCCCTCTCAAACCTTAAATATGAAAGAGATTGTTGAAAAACATCCACATCTGAAGGATTTACCAATACAATCATATCATAATGCTAAACCTATGCTCTTAATTGGAGCCAACAATTGGAAACTAGCGGTTCCTAAAAAAATAAAAGGAGGTTGGCAACAGCCAATTGCTAAAAAAATCCGTCTTGGGTGGGCCTTACAGGGTGGCTGCAACAGTCGCTAAACCGATCCCAGGTCAAACATACATACATGCGCCTGTCAAAAAATTTATGACGATCTTCACGATTACGTAAAAAATTACTTCAACATAGAGTCGCCTACTTCGTCCGCTATATTATCAACAGCAGACAGTGATGCAGTAAATTGCTAAAAACAACATGTAAAAAGATAAACGGACACTATGAGATTAGCTTGCTATGGAAAAACGCTGACGCACAATTACCAGACTGTCACGATAATGCCTATCACCGGCTGATGTGTCTTAATAAAAAACTGGCTAAAGATGATTCGTTACGATAGAGCATGCAGATTCAAATCGACAATCTGATTGAAAAAAGTTACGCAAAGAAACTGAGTCCAGCCGAATTAGATGTCCCCAACAAAAAGACGTGGTATCTACCAATATTTTTAACTTTTAATCCAAACAAACCCAAAAAAGTGCGATTGGATTGGGACGCCGCTGCAAAATCAAACGGAACATCCCTTAATGATTTTATGCTCACCGGCCCAGATCTACTCAACTCACTAGTTGACATACCAATAGCGTTCAGAATTGGAAAATTTGCTATTTGTGGCGCTATTGCGGAGGTGTTCCACAGGATCAACATACGAGAAAGCGATAGGCAAGCTCAAAGATTTTCATGGAGGGACAAGGATGATAATTCGCATCAACCACGTGTTCGTTTGATGCGAATTATCATCCTTGTAGTGAGAGCTTTAACCTTTGCAGCAAGTTGTGCCCCATGCATAGCCCATTACGTGTGCGACACAAACGCTGATGAATTCAAAACAAAATT
Organism: Linnaemya vulpina; assembly: GCA_963675445.1. NCBI lineage: Eukaryota > Metazoa > Arthropoda > Insecta > Diptera > Tachinidae > Linnaemya > Linnaemya vulpina. Next base: position 21,814,010 of record OY776281.1, read on the forward strand.
TCCCCGTGCTGTGGACTCAATCTAGAACCATCACTATGTGGATGATCTTATCGATAGCGAAGTCACTGAAGATGCCGCAGCAGAGCTAGCCCTCCAAATGGCGTAAATTCACGTCGCCGCTGGCTTTCACATAAGGAACTAAGCGTCTAATTCAACCAAAGTCTTAGGCCAGTTATATGATTCTTCAGAAATCACTCAATATGCTAAACAATGGGGAGCCACCGAAAAAATTTTAGGTATGTATTGGGACCCAGTTACTGATGTCTTCACGTCTGCGCCGAAACGTGATTGATGAAGATGTAGTACCGACCAAGAGAGAATGCCTCCATGTTTTGATGTCGATATTCGACCCTCTTGGATTCCGGCCATGTCACACCATAGGCCTCAAAATCCTTCTTCAAGATGTCTGGCGTGCTGGATTCGGTTGGGACGATACGCTAAATGCATACCTATTTACAAAATGGTCTCAATGGAAAACGTCCATACCACTCATCTCTGAGGTCAAAATTCCAAGATGTTACTCGAAGTTATTATGCGATGCCGAACTTCATACGTTCGTCGATGCAGGAGAATACGCCTACGCTGCCGTTAGTTATCTGGTAGTGCAACTAGGTGGGCAAGAAAACGTTTCCCTATTAGCCGCAAAGTGGCACCTATTAAGCCACTCTCAATACCTCTAATGGAGCCTCAAGCCGCGCTCACCGGAGTCAGACTAACTAATTCAGTGCAAAAGATTCACCGTTTGCGAATAGCTTCAAGATATTGGTGGTCAGATTCTAAGACCGTGCTGCAATGGCTGCGGATTGACCCAAGAAATTTTAAACCGTTCGTAATGCACCGAGTAGGAGAGATTTTAGAACATTTAAACCTCACTGATTGGAAGTGGGTACCCACCAAAATTAACCCCGCAGATTTTGCTACAAATATAACAACGAATAACAAGAATATAAACTTAGGGTTCAATGGCCCTGCCTTCTTGCGCGATGATCCAAGCCAATGGCCAACTTGGGAAGACTTGGGACAAATGGACATGTTGGAGTTGAAGCGCCATGTTCTATTGATCGACAAAAAACATAAAACTCAAAATTTTTAAATTTTGAATATTTTTCTGGAAAAGGCTCTACCGAGCAGTAGTAACATTCTTGCTCTACATGAATAAATTGAAAGTTGCCTCTAAACAATCAGATTTCATCTATACAGTTACCTACGAGATGATACAACAAGCAAGCGATATATTATAAAATAAGCATAGCGTGACGAATTTCTTAAAAAAAATTATGGATCTCAAGCATGGAGAAACTGTAACGAAATCAAGTAAGTTGTACAAACTCAACGTTATTAAGATGCAGCAGTAGAGCAAAACGCCTGAACAACCACGAAGATGAAATCATTTTACCAGCTGCCCATTATGTCACATTTCTTATAATACGTTCATTCCATGAAGACTACCATCATCACTTTCACGAAGCAGTAATAAAAATAAAATAAAAGGGCAATATTATGTGCATTGCTTACGGGTCGTATACAAAAAGGTGCGTAATTCCTGCCAAAAATGCAAAAATTCCGCTGCCGCACCACATGCCCCTCAAATGGCGAAGCTTCCAGTTGAACGTCTAGGCGCCTTTCAACGCCCATTTACTTTTGTTGCCATGTACTGGCCTAAAGGTATAGTCATCGACGCTGTGACAGCTGCAGATGGCCAGGTGCGAAGAGTGACGGTCAAGACACAGTTTGGTGTTTTTCGGTGACCAAGGTAGCAGTCCTGAACGTCGGTAATGATCATCAGCAAGCTTGCATCACTGACTCGCTTACGGGAGGGGGAATGTTACCGCCGTTAACAAATATGTAGTTTGTAGCACAGTGTATTTTCGCAATTCTTCAAGAATTCTACTGTTATGTACGTACATATCTACTTACATTTTTAAAATTCCTCAAGAATTATTTTTATGTATGTATTTACATATTAACTTCATATACGTGTTTTTGATCATTATGTATACTATATTCTCTATATAATACTTATTTTCTCCTGAAAATAACGATCCTTTCTTGTTTGTCACGTAGGCATAAATTCTTGTTTTTCTGCATTCAAAGAATGATACATAAAATGCTTATTTAACATGAGTTTGCTGATCTAGATTTTAATAGTGTCGAAGTCGTCAAACTTGCCGGTAAAAATATAAAATTTTAAGAGTGTTCTCATTTGGATTACAATGTAGAGTTATTGGTGAAGTGCTGTTAAAAATAATTTTTACGTTGCTCCAAGCAACAATATATGTATATATATTTATATATATCTATATATATATATATATATATATATATATATCTATATATATATATATATATAACTATCAATTGTGTCCGTGTGGAGACGTTTGCTTGGATTTCCTCCCATCGGACGCGTCCCCAGGTAGCGGATATGGGGGGGATTTGGGGTAGGGTGGGCGATCATCGCCCCGGGATGGGGTTGACGAACTGGACACATTAGTGAACAGGATTTTAGCACACACGGGATGTTGATCGCTCGTACTACCCCGGACCCAAGGGATTCCCGTAATCCCTCGCGGACCAACCAAATTAACTAATCACGGAACAAGACATAAAAGAATATAAAGTTACGGTGCAGAGCCTAATTAACTCAGTACCGGCGGCTATTGGTGGTGAGCAAACAGGCCCCAAGTCGTCGTCAAAAACCGACTGTAAGGAAACAACTTCGGGGGTGGGCAACTTGGCCTTCGCTGTTGCTAAAGCTACAAGAAGCCTAGGAGAGGAAGAATCGGTACCAAGGGTGATGTCAAACCATCCCCAGCCACAAAAGACGGGCGAGGTCTCCGAATCTTCCCACCCAAAATATATTAAAGAATCCTCTGAAGTAGATAAAATGGTCGAGGAAGTAAGTGCTAGCATAGCCAAACTCACCACGAAAAGGAGGAATCTTTCAGGCGCACAACGGCGGAAAGCAGCGAAATTGAAACGCAGGAATCAGCAGGATGCTTCAAAGGAAGATGAAGACTCTACACCCGTCTCCATGCCAATGGAGAAGGGCAAGAGAATTCGCTCGCCGGAGGAGCAGAACACTGCTGGCCACGTTAAGAAATTTAAATTAAAAGGCTCCCCTTTGGGAGAGGGTATAGCGGGCGGCGGGTTCAAACATCCCAAAAGGAACTCTGCGGAGGTCTCCAAGGATGTAGGGACCACTCCGTGCGCTAGTACCTCCAAACAAGCGATGGCGTCAGGAAAATCTGAGGAGGAGCTCCGAAAGCTTCTAAATCACTGAAGAGAAAACTTAACGAAAGGAGGGCTAAGGAGCGGCCCACTTATACCAAAGTGGCGCGCTGGAAACTGGCAGAAGAGCTGAGCTATGCTGTCACTGATTCCAGCAACCCATCAGGCAAAATTCCAGCGCACTACCACGAGGTGGAAAGTGCCATAAACGAATGTATTGTGGAGTATATATTATCAGCGGATGAGGATGCTCCACAAATCCATATCGAAAACAGCAAGTTTGTTTGGGACGTAATGGTTCTGCAACTGGAGCCTGACTCCTGTGTGGAGATATTCCGAGACCGAATAAACAGCATTAAGGCACCACGGGAAGGTGGAAGACTCTCACTTGTGAAGAAGACGGAAATCCCAGCCCTAACAAAGGCATCCTTTTATATAAAAGGTTGGGGTGGAAGTCTGAAAACAGAGGCCATAACAAATATTATCAGCAAACAAAATAAAGGCCTCGATGCGAGCAAGTGGGAAATCTTCCACCGCGAGGAGGGGAATTCCACCGAAAGATAAAGGGGAATCTCAAAAGACCCCTTCAAAAGCCGTTGGATAGAGATGCTGCTGTTACTGCAGATAAACCTGCATCGGAGAAGAACTGCGACTCAAGCCCTTACGGAGCAAGTAACAAAAGGTAAGATACACGTTGTGTTCATACAGGAACCATGGACAATTAAAAACATTGTTTCTGGGTTGAACGACTGTAATTATCAACTTTTTATGCAAAGACCGGGGCTAGACCCAAGGCGTGCATACTATGTCATAAGGGATTAAACTTTCTTTTCTCCCCAGAGTTATCAACATCAGACGCCACAACTCTGATATATGGCAGTCGGAATATGCTGATGGCTTCACTTTATCTGCCATCGGATACCCCGACACTTCCACCAACGTCGGAATTGAGGCGAATTATATCTTCCGCCAGGAGTAAAGGTAGGAATATCTTAATAGGCTGTGATGCCTACTCGCATCATCTCTCTTGGGGCAGGACTTAATGAGGACAAATGAGGTGATGCGTTATTTGAATATTTAATAGCAAATAACCTCTTCACAGTAAACACTGGGAATGAACCAACATTCATTAACAGAATTAGGGAAGAGGTTATTAACATCACTATATGTTCAGAAAACTTGATTGATGAAATAAGCGATTGGCACGTGTCGGGATTGCATTCCTTCTCGGATCATCGTTATATTTTCATGGCATCAGACCATCCTGATCCTAACCCCATGACATTTAGGAATAGGGCCAATACGGACTGGTTAAGATTTAGGTCTAGTCTACAGAACAGACTCCGGGACTAGGCACCACCAGTGAATACTGTAGGGCGCATATATTCAGAGATAGATAGATAGAGTACTGATATTAGGGAATCCTATGAGGACAGTTGTCCACTCAGATATAGACGAAACCCAAAGGAAAAACCCTGGATAACGGGTTAACTTATGAATCTCAGGAGAGAAACCAGAAGGCTCTTTAATAGAGCCCGTAGGAAGGGACTCGAAATATACTGGGAAGAATATAGAAGTAAACTAAACATGTACAAAAAGGAAATAAGGGGCGCCAAGAGCGAATCCTGGAAGCGTTTCTGCGGACAGGTAGACAGCTTTACTAAAGCTTCAAAATAAAGAAACTCTTTTCGAAAACCCATACTCAACCTGAGATACTTGTAGACTCGGAGGGTAGGAGGGCAGAGATGATGGAGGAGTTATTGGGATCTCTTATGGAGGCACACTTCCGTACAGGGCAGGAGAGCCGTCCGGACAGACCCGCCGAGAAATATAGATAATCCAAAGATAACAATAGATACTCAAATGGTATGTAGAGCAGAGAAGAGCTTTTCGCCCTATAAACCAGCAGGGCCTGATGGCATTTTCCCGGCTCTTCTTCAGAAGAGTATGGACCTAATAGAGGATAGGTTGGCTAATATATTCACAATCTGTCTTACTAATGCATATACACCCCTGACATGGAGGGAGGCTAAAGTTATCTTCATTCGAAAACCAGGCAGGGAAAGCCATGCAGACCCGAAGGCTTACAGACCGATTATAACACAATGTTGAAAGAAAGAATACCGCACAGCACACTGAAATCTAAGCAACGCGCTTACATTAGGGGCAGATCTGTCGAGACAGCCCTACAGGTAGTTGTGTATCATATAGAGAGAACCTTTGAACTGGGTATGTACACTATGGCTGTATTTATCGATATAGAAGGGGCTTTCAACAATATCTCGACCAAGAGTATTATTGACTCGCTAGGTAACTTCGACTTGGACCAGAGATTGACTGTATGGATCAGTCATATGGTTAGGAACAGGAAGATAAGTTGTGAGGTTAATGATACAAAAATAGGAGAAAACGTATGTTGTGGAACGCCAAAGGGGGGAATACTATCTCCATAACAAATAAATACTTTACTAAAAACATAATCCCAGGAAGGATTTGCTCCCGTCTGCTATGCAGACGATGTAGCGATATTGATAAGGGGAAACAATCCTAGAGTTCTTTGTGAAAAGGCAATAGAGGCTCTAAATTTAGCTCACAACTGGGCTACAGAAAGGGGTCTCCATGTCAACCCGAATAAGACAGAAATTTGTATGTTTACAAGAAAACGGAAGATTTCACAGCTGGAACCACCGGTTTTTTAGAATAGAACAATACAAATTAGCAAGAAGGGCAAATATCTCGACTGGAGGTTATCCTGGAAGGACCATATAGAAAGTAGGGTAATCAAGACCCAAAGAGTCTGGACCTATTGTAGAAAGACCTCGTTAGTATGGTGGACGTCATTAGAAAAGAAGGTGAATATCAAACATCTTCAAAAAATACAGAGACAGTGCTGTATCGGCATCTGTGGCGCAATAAGAACCGCATCAACTACGACGATGGAAAATATTCTATCAATACTGCCTATTGTTATACAGGTTAAATATGAAGCAGCTCTGGCTGCTACAAGATTGATGGTGATGTGTGAGTGGCGGACGAGAGAACACATAACCAAACACCAGAGTATAATACACGTCTTACCCAGAAACAAATCTCGCACAGTTTTGAGCGACAGAATTCCTATAAGATATGTACAATCACACCGCATCACCATAATATCGGAAGGTATGGAATAGGAGAATAAAAATACAACGAACTCCATGACCAACCTGTACACGGACGGGTCGAAAATTGGCGACCGATCGGGTGGGAGGTTTCTATGACATGGGTCGTAACTTTCGCAAATACTTCCGCCTACCGGATCATAACACAGTATTTCAAAGTGAGATCGCGGCTATTGCGGAAGGGATAAAATGGCTAGAGGAAATTGATAACACACTACCGGTTCGTATATTCACGGATAATAGGAGAGTTATCGAGGCCCTAAGGAATCATGTGGTTCAATCTCGGTGTGTATTACAATGCAAGGATGAGATTAACTCATACACGCGATGTGGGAGCATAGAGATAATATGGATTCCAGGACATACCTGGAATATTGAGGCAGATAGGCTAGCAAACAAAGATGGGAGCATTAATGGCAAACATTACACTAGATAATCCAAAGCCATTTCAGGTTTTTAAGAACGAACTTAAACAATGGGCCATAGAATTGCACACAAGGAATTGGCAGCACTCTACCATAGGTAGGGTGACTAGAATTCTATAGGGGGACCCAGATGGTAATAGGACAAAGGAGATCTTAACATTGAGTAGGCCAGTACTACGGAGACTGGTTCATTTAATAACGGGACATACAGAGTTGAGGACTCACCTGGCACGAATGGGTATCGTTGACGACATAACATGCAGAGCCTGTCAGGAGGAGGACGAAACACTGGAGCACTACTTAAGCTATTATCCAGCTTTTAGCCAGGTCAACAGACAGGCATTTAAGCAGGGGATTATAGAGGAGATGGATTTTCTTAGGTACTCTAACTGGAGGGACTTAAGAAGATACATTGAAGAGACTAGGTTCTTAATGTAATCAATTTCTAAGGTTTTTTAACGGTACGATGGAGGTCCCATAGAATGGTAACTCCTACTTTAGAGCGCACAACAGGCCTATTGCGGTCTAGGTGTAATCCTTGAGAGAATTGGGATGACTCATGCCCCTCTTTTCAATCTAACCTAACCTAATCTAACTATCAATTGTTTGCTAATTTTAAAATAATTACGCATAAAGTAATAGCAAATGGCAACAATAATTAATTACGAACAGTGGCAGCTTCGGTTAGAACTCGTGCAACTGATTCTCCGTATTGCAAAATTGAAATTGTTTGTGCTCCAATTTAAAAATTAAAAGGTGTTCATCATGTAAGTATCTTAAATGATATATAAAAAAGTTCAATAAAGTGTTTTCATTAGGGGACAACACAAAAATAGTGCTCAGGTGGATATTTCGGTAAAATGTATGCAGCAGCACCAAGACTTGGAAAGAGGTTTTGTGAAGGGTGATAGGATTTATTGCGAGCAGTTGTGGGCAGAACTTGCTATGCAACTGAATGCTTCCGGACCACCATCTAAGGATGTACCAGCCTGGAAAAAGGTATTTAAGTTTAAATTAAAATTATAGCAATCATTTTTATATACTCATACATATCTTTAGGTATGGGTTGATATGAAGCTAAGTGTTAAGCATCGAATGGCTCACAATAAAGCGGAATGTGGTAAAACAGGTGGTGGACGTTTTAATAAATATATATTATCCCCAACTGATGAGCAGGTTGCAGTTATATGAGGTCTGTACGCTTCAGTGGAGAGAGTAAGAGACGCGAAAAGTTTTGGTGTACCATGCAACACAAATAGCATCACAACTAAAAATATTACACCAAAGATCCATGGTCAACCTTTGGACACTGCCGTAACCGATGAAAATACCAACGTACAAACTTCGCTCTCCCCTTCACCTTCTCCTGTGCTTTTATGCCAAAGCGAAGACACAGCTTCTATTCCATAACACCATCAACACCAGCTCGAGTTAGCAGACGCAAACGAAAAAGGGATGTTACTGGTGTTGGAGATGTTAATGCGGGATATTAGTATAATTCAGTTTAAACACTTTAATTTGAACTGTACTAATTTTTTATTTAGACCTTTAAGCACTTGTAACTTAAAGGTTGATGGGTGCAATAATTTAAACAAAAGAGTTTTTATTACAGAACAATATTGTAAACTTTTATTGTGATATTTATACTAAAATTATTATAGAAAAATGCTGACAAAGTAAAAATACAGAAATAAATTTGTATGAAAGGGAACAATCAATTAACGTTGCTAAAGACAAAATTGCAATTAATGCAATTTTGTAATATGATATCCCTTTGTTAATATTTTTGGCTTATTGGCCAATCACATCAAAGAAAAATAACATTAAGGGTATTAACTACGACAAATTGAATGAAAGATGTATTCATGTTGTTTTTATTATTAGTTTCTAACATTCTCCCCCGCGTTGAACGGATGTTCAACAGAATTGCAATGTTTAAAAGAATTGATCCGTGAAGCCTTTGTTGTCTAAACATCTAGATTGAACCTACTTAATTGGCTACGTGGCCTTGGTGTAGGTTTCATGTGGTGAGGTTGTTGTTCAACTGATTGTAGTTCGATGTCTTCTTCAGGATCTTTAATAGCTATTGTTGTGTGTGGGTTTTGTTTGCTTCTGCACACCTTATGTCGAACAGTTATAATGATGAGTGCTGACACGCTTAAACAAATTGCAAGATAACCTATTGTATAGCTATGCTGCTGGTGGGACTTCAATTCATTGGGCAGGTCTAGTATGTTCTGTTCTTTTAGTGATTTCTGTAACGCTGATAGTTCGTTGATGTTGTCAGGGTATATACTCTCTAAGTGAGTTGAGTTCAACGGATTGACGGTTACGGGGTGTGTAATAATTTGCTGTGTTGATAAGTCTGAGATGTTACCAAGGCTGGTATATGATGAGCTTATTGTACTTGAGATAGTTTGTCTTCCCTTAATAGTAGCAAATTCATGCTTCAGCACGCAGTCCGGATCCAGCGTGAGCAGGCCAGAGCCCTTTAAAGAAATATGAGTAATTTCTCTATTACACACGACTGTGGCCCGAGATGGTGCTGTGGTAGCATATATCCATCGATTTCTTTTGTTGAGTGGTACCCACTTAGTAGTAGTATTTTCTAGAGTACAAGTTGGTGCCGTTTTGTTATTGTACAAATTGATTTCACACTTGCACACTTCTGAACCATAATTGTAACGGGTCTGACTGTTGTGACACAAAAAAAACGTTTTGTTTTATTACGTCGCAAGCGCTTAGATCTGCCTTTGTCATAAGAATGTATTGCTTGTGGGATGATGTTATGCCCATCAATTCAGTACATGGTTTGATGGCTACCATTGTTTTGTTCAGCATGTTAGGTACAGGAAACAGCTGAAAAATTTTAAATTGTTCAGGTTCAACCAACGGTAAAGTTATTTTGAATACTGCATGTTGGTGCGTAAGTCTACCTTGAACCTTCATTAGTTTGAATAACTGTAGTAGTTCATCTTGTCCAGTTGTAGGAAGAGCGAGTGGTGGTACTGCATAAAGTTTAATTTGTGCAATTTCATTTTGTAATTGTAGAGGTGTTAGTAGTAATGGGCTGATTTTTCCATGATGAGTATCGACGAGGGCATCAAGAATTGATGATTGTATTTTTCGTATATTATTTGCAACTAAATTCAATTCTAAAACCGCACTACCAAATAGTTGAGTTAAGGTGATCTGGAACAATACCTTATTGTTTTGCTTCATTGCTTCCGAAAGAGACCCAATTTTTTGCTCCAACTGTTGAAATCTTACCTTGGCAAACAATTGGTTTTGTCGTATGATATTAATGGTGAAGTCAACAACTGATGTTTGATTCTTAAGCAATGTCAATAAATATGACTCATTTTCCCTTACTTTCTGTATTGTATTGGTCATCTGGTCAGCATATTCAGAATCCAATATGCCAAATAAAGAATGAGCAACATTTCCAACTATATCCAGGGCGCCTCTTTTACTCCGCAACAGTTGATTCTCCAGTTGAAGATCATCCTCCATGTGTTCAAAATGTTTAATAATGCTGAGACATGATTCGTTTAATTCTATAATTTTGCACAGATGTCGTAGGGAATTCGTGCCGTTGATTAAAATTGCTGTTTCAGACCAATATGCAGCTAAATCACAGTATACAAAAATATTCCATTCAGTGGCTAAAATTTTAGTTTTACCAATTTCTTCAAAATGGATGCCTATTTTCATTCCAAACTTTTCGGTTTTTATCGGTGTTCCAAGTGCCATTGGTAACAACAATAACATGGTTATTAATGCTAGAGTGAGATTGTTTAACAGTGTTTTCTTCCTTTTGGTACAAGGCTCCCCAGTTGGGTCACTAGGCTTCTCAGTTGAGTTATAAGTGCTGTTGTTAATGTTTAGATTGTTATCATCAGAAGTGATGGTTTCTTCAGACTCTGGTTCGATGGGTAAAAGAGCGATTCGATGTATTGGGCGTTTGAATAGTCCATTGGTTGTTTTGACTTCCACGACTCTGACCACATTATCATTACCAGGATAAATTTTGACTATTCTTGCTAAAGGCCATTTCATGACTGGTAAATTATCCTCCTTGACTATCACCATATCATTAATTTTGAGATTATCAAACTGCGCATTCCACTTGTGACGCTGCTGCAATTGATTCAAATATTCAGTGGACCATATTTTCCAGAACTCTTGTTTGAGATGAGCCACGAGCTTCCAATGAGACAGTCTTGAAGCTTTTACTGTTGTTGCGTTGCTGTCGATTTGTGATACTAGTGCTTCGCCAATCAAAAAATGGCCAGGAGTCAGAGCTTCAAGATCATTGGGGTCACTTGACATAGGAGTTAGTGGGCGAGAATTGAGTATCGCCTCGATTTCCACTATAATTGTTTCCAGTTCTTCCTGAGTCAGTGATGCAGTTGCAACACTACGTAGTAACAGATGTTTTGCAGACTTTACCGCTGCTTCCCATAATCCACCAAAATGTGGTGCACGTGGTGGTATATAATGGAAATTTATTCCTTTTGAGCTAGCGGTTGAGATAATTGATTCCTGCCCCTTGTCGGAATAAATACTGTTGGCCAGTTCTGCTAACTGGTTTTTTGCTCCCATAAAGTTAGTTGCGTTGTCTGAATAAATATTTTGACAACGACCACGACGGCTAATGAATCGTTTTAGAGCACCGATAAATGCTTCAGTTGAAAGATTAGTTACCAATTCAAGATGAGTAGCCTTTGTGACAAAACAACAAAATACAGCTATATATGCTTTTGTTGGTTTTTTGCCTCTGACATTGTAATGGATCCAAAATGGTCCACAGTAGTCAACTCCTGTATTAATGAAAGGGCGTGCTGGGGTAAGTCTAATCAGAGGTAGATTGCCCATTACTTGTTGGCATAATTGTGGACGTGCCCTGACACATCTGACGCATTTTTGTACAGTTGAGCGCGCCATAGTTTTGCCCTTCATTGGCCAGAATCGTTGTCGTATTATGTTTAACAGTGCTTGTGGTCCACAATGCTTGTTCTCTTCGTGGACCATTGTGAATAAAAGTTTTATGAGGGGGTCGTTGTACGGAACCAGGATTGGGTGTTTTGTGTCGTACAATAACGGTGATGCTTCCAATCGCCCTCCAACCCGTATGATATTTTTGCCATCTAAGAATGGAGCCAGACTGATGATGGAGCTCTTTTTTCGATTTCTTTGTTTTTTCGAAGCTGGTTGATTTCTGGTAAAAAGTCGGATGTTTGAATGGTTCCTATAATTGTATATGGTGTGTTATCCAGTTCAGCCGACGAAAATGCCTTATGTGTAGGACGCTGCTGTCTATTTATTCTTGAATTTTTTATGTATCTCAGGACATACCCCACTATTCTTTGCAGGGTCTTAAATGAGTTCCTATGTGGGATGTTGTATATGAACTCATTATTGGTAATGGTAACTGCTGAAATGTGTGGTGTCTTCCTTTTCTCGATGTCATTAGGAATTGAAAGTTGGCTTAAAAATGGGGATGGCCACATTTCTTCTCGTCCGTGCAGGAAAAGTGGTCCATATAACCATAAGTTGCATTTCGAAAGTTTGTACGCTGGTAGACCTCTGGATAAGATGTCGGCTGGATTATCTTTCGATCGGATGTGGCGCCACTGGTTGGGCAACGTTAATGATTGAATTTTGGAGACTCGATTAGCCACAAAAGTATGATACAAGGAGGATTGAGAGTTTATCCAAGAGAGAACTATTACGGAGTCAGTCCAGAGGCATACATGTAGATTTTTGATTTGAAGATCCATTTTAATTCTGTGCATGAGTTGAGCAGCCGTAACAGCAGCACATAACTCTAGACGCGGCACTGTTTGTTGTTTCAATGGAGCGACCCGTGTCTTTGCGCAAAGTAATTGTACAATAACTCTTCGATCCTTAAGTCTTGCTCGGATATAGGCGACAGCACCAAAAGCCTTTTCTGATGCGTCTGAGAAAATATGTAGTTCTGTTTTCTCTGCAAGTTCCCCTTTAAACATATGTCGGGGAATTTTAAAGTTGTCCAAGCTGTCTAAGTCTTTTCTGAATTTCGTCCAGCTAACGTGATGTTCTTCGGGCAATGGTTCATCCCAATCATCTTTAGTTGCCACAACAGCTGAATAAAAATTTTTCCCTTGATGACTACAGGTGCTAGTAGTCCAAGAGAATCAAACAATTTTGCAAGGTCTGATGTCGCTGTTTTTATGGCGCTAGCGTTGTTACTATTAAAATCTAAGTCCAGTTCCTGATCGCCGAGTGGAATATTTTTCAATAGTTGTGGGTGGTTTGCGCACCATTTTTTTAAATTGAAGCCATGACTTCGCAACACCGTAATAAGTTCATTTTGCGTTTGAAGTGCGATGCTGAGACTATCGGAGCCTCCAAGACCATCGTCCACGTAGAAATTATTTTTGAGCATTTGTGACCCATATGGATATTCTATCGAGCCCTCTTCAGCAATTTTTTGTAGGCACTTCGTAGCTAAATAAGGTGCTGCTCGAGTACCATATGTGACCGTATTGAGTTTGTAATAGTTAACAGGAAGTGATGGATTTTCTCTCCAGACTATTAACTGATGCTGCTGATCGTCCTGATGAATCGCTATTTTTCTGTACATTTTTTCGATGTCGGTGGTGAATGCAAATTTTGGAAGTCGAAAACGCAGCAATATTGAGAACAGTTCACTCTGGACGGTTGGCCCGGTAAACATTAGGTCATTTAGTGAGTAACCTGACGATGTTTTGGCTGAAGCGTCAAATACTACTCTGAGTTTTGTTGTGGTGCTTTCTGGTTTCAAGACGTAGTGATGAGGAATGATATATCTAGGCTCCAATACGGTGTCGATATCTATCCTCTGCATGTGACCCAATTGTTCATACTCTCTCATAAACTGTATGTATAGTGATCGAATGTCTTCATTTTTTTGGAGTCGACGCTCTAAGCCCACGAATCTATTGTATGCCATCGCATGGGATTCTCCTAAAGCGGTTGGGTTTTCACGAAAAGGAAGGCTAACTACGAAACGGCCATCTTTATTGGTGTATGTATGTTGGGTAAAATGTGCTTCACATTGTTTTTCTGACGGCGAAAGACCCCTTTCATTTCCTTCAATCTCATCCAATTTCCAAAGCTGCTCAGTGGCTTCTTCCAATGACGTGGAGTCTCCAAATACTGCACACGTGGTTGCACATGACGGGTTAGGAGGTAGATCTTTCCCGATCGTACCACCTACAATCCAACCAGGTACTGTATTCTGGAGTGTTGGAAGGTCGTCAGCAAGGTGTATAGTGCCATTTTGGGTTAATTTGAAGAAGAATTCTGCTCCAAGCAACAAATCTATCTTCTCCTGCTGATAGAAATGAGGATCTGCCAAATGGATGTTGTTGGGAATGTTCCAAGTAGAAATGTCCACATGCTTATTTGGTTGTGGAGGAATTATGCTTGGTAGAACATATGCCTCAACGTTTGCAGAGAAGTTGTGATTCTTCGACTTAATCCCGATATTTATGCGATATTTTGACTTCTTTTGAGTTTCGCCAACGCCGTCAATACAGAGTGAAGTCTCAGATGGTGAAAGGGATAATTTTTGGCAAAGCCGTTTAGATGCAATGTTTACTTGTGATGCAGAGTCTAATATTGCTCTGAACTCATCAGATAGGCCATTTGAGGCTGTAATTATCACTTTTGCTGTTGCTAGCAAAACATAGCTCTGCCGGCCCGCAGCGACGTTCGTTGTTGCTGACGTAACTGCTGTTACTTCTGACGCAGGCTTCTGTATTTTTGGGTTTGTACACAACTGATTTGATGAATCCTTTATTGCTTTGGTAGTGCCTCTTTTTTCTAAGTGAAGCAATGTATTGTGTTTTTTGTTACATTTTCTGCAGCTACCTGAACTGCAGGTGTTCGAAACATGATCATTCCCGAAACAGTTGACGCATAATCTGTACTGTTGTACCCATCGTAATCGTTCTGCTGCTGATAGTTGCAAAAATTTACTGCAGCGATATAGTTTGTGGTCACTATTATTGACCGCTTTGCATGTGCTATTACCGGTTTTGCCGGATGTGATAATTGTTGATACAACTTTATATGTAGATTTTTCCTTTGGACCGACTGCCTCCAAAGTTTGGAATTGGACTTCCAGGAATGATAAAAACTCAGTTATGGTTGGCACATCCCTTGGGTTTGTCAGTGATTGCATGTATCTGATATGAGTATTTTTATCGAGTTTTTTAATCAATATCTGTACGAGAATAGCATTCCAAGAGGATGTTGTGACACCCAAATTGTTTAGAGCGAGCAAGCATTCCTTGGTGGTGTCATGCAGAGCTTTAACAGATGATGCAGTTGATGTTCCAGACGGCTGGTTGAGTATTTTGTCCACCAAGTTAGCTACTAGAATTCTCTTGTTGTCGTAACGATCATTTAATGTTTTCCAGGCAGCACTATAATTTGTGTCGGATAAAGAGAATTGACTGATTAGATGTTCAGCTTCTCCTGACAAATTACTTTTTAGGTACCACATCGTCTGAATGGCGGAAATCGAGTTTATCCACTATTTCGGAAAATAGGTCATGGAACTGGCGCCATTTTAGGTAATCGCCATTAAATTGGGGTATTTCGACTTTTGGTAAATGTACTGAGGTAGTATGGTCTCTTGCAGGTAGCGTCTCTCTATTCTGCGTGTGAGTATCATTTTGTTTTATTTTGTCAGCTTTAACGGAAAGATTGACCAGACTTATCTGCATTAAGTCATTTACATTGTCATATTGTTCCTGATTTAGGCCGCAAGCAGCTGGGTTGTTTAATTGATCATAAGCTTCATCATGCAGCATTTTGATTTGATCCCATAGTCTTTTGATTGTACTGATGTTTATTTCGAAATATTGTAGAGGATGGTCATCTGTATATGTTAGCCCCTTTAAGAACCGCCCGAGCACACACAGACGGGCGTGTAACTTTCGCAGTGTACTGCTTGACGTTTTAATGTCAGGAGCTGCTTCAGTCAGTGTGCTGGATTTTCCGGATGCGAGGGGTTTAGCTACTGTTTTAGGATGCTTCTCCGTTTGTGCTTTGACACGGTTAACTTCATTAGTAAACAACTTGTTGTAATCGTCAACTATAGAGCTTATTTTGTCATAATAACTTTCAGCAAAATAATCTAATTTCATTGGCTCGTCATCACAAGCGTCTCGTATTCCTGTGTCTGTTGCTTGAAATTCGTCCCAAGACTCTTGCAGCTGCCGCATTCGTTCCTCAAAATAACCAACTGTTGCTTTTCTGTCGGATGAATCCTTCTTGAAGTTTCTTATGATCCTCTGGATTTCTTCACCAGTCTCTCTTTGGGCATCTAAAAGCTGTTCCATATTGGGCATGTTGAAAGTGAAGCAGGATTTTAATTTGTACTGATGTGTTGAGAATTGTTGTTTTTGGCTTGGTTAATACCGGTTGCCTTGCTCAACGTATTGCGATCCCGTCACAGGATCACGAAATTCGGGTCAATGTTTTGACCGCTAATGTTATACCCTTGTGAGCGGGATTGAACTGTTGCGATCCTGTGCCTTGTTACAGGATCACGTTGATCGTAATAATTTTTTTTTTTTTTTAGTGGTTGCGTGTTGATTTCTTTAAAGTCCCTTACCACTGGTGGGGGGAAACTTTTTAAAAACCGGGGTCACCAAAAAATGTTAATGCGGGATATTAGTATAATTCAGTTCAAACACTTTAATTTGAACTGCACTAATTTTTTATTTAGGCCTTTAAGCACTTGTAACTTAAAGGTTGATGGGTGCAATAATTTAAACAAAAGAGTTTTTATTACTGAACAATATTGTAAACTTTTATTGTGATATTTATACTAAAATTATTATAGAAAAATGCTGACAAAGAAAAAATACAGAAATAAATTTGTATGAAAGTGAACAATCAATTAACGTTGCTAAAGACAAAATTGCAATTAATGCAATTTTGTAATATGATATCCCTTTGTTAATATTTTTGGCTTATTGGCCAATCACATCAAAGAAAAATAACATTAAGGGTACTAACTACGACAAATTGAATGAAAGGTGTATTCATGTTGTTTTTATTATTAGTTTCTAACAGGATATGTTATGGAAATGGAAGCCGAGTATTTTTCAAAAATTGCAAAAAACTTGGACAATATACAAAGTGAAATCAAAGAAAATAGGAAATATTTAAAAGAAATATCGAGAAATATAAGAGATATGAAAAGAATTAAAGAAAAAAGAATTGAAAGAGTTGACCAGGCATAACTATGAAATGGAAAAAAGTCTTGGAGCTGGAGCGATTAAAACTCGGCATAGAACAAGCATATAGTTCTGTTTTTAATAGTTATATATTTATGATCTCTTACCAATGTACCTGCACACTATTAGTATATAAACATACATATATGTCTTATTTAATGAATTTTAGTTTTTGTTTTTTAATGTTTTTTATTGCCTAATGAATTTTAGTTTTTGTTTGATAATGTTTTTTCATTGTTTAATGAATTTTACTTTTTGTTTGTTAATGTTTTTTTTATTGTTCAACAAATTTTATGGTTTCTACTGAAATGTTTTGTTTTTGGTTTTAAACTTGGCTGATTGAATTTAGAGAGTGGGCTATATTATCTCGTATAGTAACTCCTGAGTTATCGTATTCATGCTGCACTTCTATTTCTAAATCGTCTTCAGCCGAGCTGACAAGAATTTATTCATCAACTGCTATATTATAATGTATACATATGTATATTATGCAGTGCACAGCATACGTTGATTATAGAAACAACTTTAGATGGAACATCTAAAACGGCTTTTCAAAACACCTATAGTTCTTTCAATGATGTTTCTGGCAAAGGCATGCCTTTGATTAAATATATGTTGTGCAGTTCCGAAAGCAGGATTTTTGTAGGGGGTTATTAAATAAGACTTTATCGGATACCCAGAATCCCCCAAGAGCCAAAAATTTCGCACACCTTCGGAATGCATCATGGAAAAATATGTTTTGGCATCACTCATGTTCCAAATAAAAGAATCATAACATGACCCAGGCCTACACGTATCTACGGCCGCAATACGCATTTCATGATCACAAATCTGAAATTAAGCACATGTTACACAATGCGTATAAGTTTATATGAGTCCTTAAGATACTAACCATCATTGCATTAAGGCTGAAGTATCCCTTTCTGCTAAAATATGCTGCGTGATCTGACGGTGGTTTCGTCATTCGGATGAGTGTGCCATCAACACATCCAATTACACCGGGTATACCAAACTTTTCATAAAAATATGTTTTTGATGCATTTTGTGTCTGTTGGCTTACAGGAATTCTAATTATTCCATCACGATCCACATAATCTTGCAAAAGGTTGAACTCCCCATGCTTAACTTTAAATCATTCGCTATAACTCCTTTGAACGATCCGACTGCTAAATATCTCAGGATACTTGCCGAAATAGAAGATTTTGAAAGGTGTGGTGATATAGAATCCAATATCATCTGAAAGGCTATTTTATTCAACCTGTAATATGATATGAAACTGGGAACAACCGAACTTTAGATTGTTGCATTTAAATATTAAATTATTGCATACTTACAATGGATTTGATAAGTCTCGCAAATACCTTTTCTTAACTCGTTCATCTCTTAATTGATTCTTCTTTTTAAATCTATTACTGACAACAATAAAGCTCCAGGCATTTTTATAAAAGCGATAATTTTACTTTATTTCCATCAAAACACAAATTAATTTTCAAAACATAAAAATTGTCATCAAAGCAAAACAAAATATCAGCTGTTTTCTTGTGTTTTCGAAAGGGTAAAACCTTTTTTTTTATTTTTTTTTTTTTATTTGCAATCTATTTACAATGTAATAATAAGCAAATTTGATAAATACATTAACAATAAATAACAGTGGCGTTAAATTCCATTGAATTTAACAATTTAAAATTTAACAATTTTAAACAATTTTATTATTTATACATTTACAGAGCTAATACAGCTTAGGATTTAAAGGGGAGATCTAATATGTGTCTTCGTTTTAACCGTCTTAATTCTTCACTGTCGTCTAAAAGCGTTATTGCAAGAATGTTTTGATGGGCACTTAGTCTTTTCAAGTAATTTGTGCTGTAGTTTTTGATTTCATCCGTAATACTTGGAATATTGAGATCATTATGAATTGAATTGTTTCTTATATACCAAGGAGCACCTATTATAAATCTAAGGGTTTTTGACTGATATTTTTGAATTAGAGTAGGATGCGGTTCCCCATAATTGTATACTGTAAGTCCATATAGGTTTCAGTACGGTCTTATATAATAGTAATTTGTTGTTTATGTTTAATTCTGATCTTGGACCAAGAAGCCAGTACATTTTATTTGTTTTAATTTTTAATTGTTTTCTTTTTATTTTTATATGTGTTTTCCAAGTTAAGCGTCGATCAATGTTAAGACCTAAATATTTTACTTCATTTGACTTGGGTATTACATCACCATTTAAGTTGACAGCAGGACAGTCACCATTTTTAAGTGTAAATGTGACATGGTTCGATTTTTCTGCATTCGCTTTAATGTTCCACTTTTTTAGCCAGTTACTAACTAAGTCAAGCTGCGTTTGAATAATATTTGATGCTATGGTTGCGGATTCGTTGGCTGCTAGTATAGCAGTATCATCAGCATATGTTGCAAATACTGCATCGTTGTTTGTCGGCATATCAGAAGTAAATAATGTGTACAAAGTTGGACCCAATACGCTTCCTTGTGGTACACCAGCCTTAATGAGTCCGATTTCTGAATCTTCGTCGTTGATGTTGACATAAAAGCTACGATCACTAAGATATGATTTGAGCAGGAGGTAATATGGAGCTGATAGCAAATGTTTTAATTTATACATAAGACCATTATGCCATACTCTGTCAAATGCTTGTTTTATATCAATAAATACTGCTGAACAGTAGTGTTTCTTTTCAAGAGAGTCGCTTATTGCTTTTACAACTCTATGGCACTGCTCTGGAGTCCCATGTTTATTACGAAAACCAAATTGATGATCAGGTATAATTTGTAGAGATTCCAATATAGGCATTAACCTTTTTTGAAAAAGTCTTTCGAATAATTTCGATAAAACTGGTAGTAAACTGATAGGTCTGTAAGATTCAATGGAATTTTCAGGCTTGTTAGGCTTTGGTATCATTATAATTTTAGCGTGTTTCCATTGAGGTGGGAAATATGAGAGTCGCAAGACTGCATTAAACACAACCGTGAGGAAAATTCTAGCCTTTTTAGGTAAATTTTTAAGAGTTTTAGCGTGTATATTGTCATAACCTGGAGATTTTTTTGAATTAAGTTTACTAATTTCTTCTTCGATTTCCCGATATCTGAAAGGCTTGATTGGTTTACTCATTTGACATGCAACATCTAAAAAATTATTGACTGCCGCATCTTCTTCTGCTGTACAGAAGGAAAATGGGGTAAATGTATTTTCAAGATGAGACTTAAAAACGGCCGCTTTACTAGCGTCAGATCTACACCAAATGCCGTTTCTGTTCTTTATTGGAACATTTCGTTTTTGAGCACGTTTTAGATATTTCGTGGCTCTCCAAAGATTATACTCATTAGTATGTTTTGGGCTTAATTTATATAAATATCTACCAATAGACTCATTTTTCAAATCTTTCAATCTTTTTTTCAAAATATTAGCCGAACGATTAAAATTTGCTTTATCTGAAGGTAATCTCGTTCTTT
>OY776281.1:21839579-21844579 GCA_963675445.1 Linnaemya vulpina
TTTCCCACCAAAACTTCTCAGAATTTGGTGGACTCAATGCGATAAAGATGTATGATCGTAATGGACTACAACGTATATTGTACCAAATATTAATTTAAGTGATGTTATATTTCTATAACAATGTTTTTGGAACATTGAATTACTAATGTTGAGTTTACTTTTAAGGATAAATAATACAATATGTTATATAAATTTAGAATTAAATTTAAAATATTAGCGGCCGTTATACGGCGCCATCTGACACCAAATCAGGGCAACATAGATCAGAGATTATTAAATGTTACAACACTGCTGTCCTCAACAGTTGATGGATTACTTATGTATGTGTAAACAAATACCATGAGGCTGTAGATTCGTAAGTTCAACGAAGACACTACATGCACAAGGGGATAATATAAGACAGTTGATTTACGAGTAGAGGATCAGTGAGTCGCCGGCCAGCAACTTGGTAAGACGAGTTAACTTAGAATATTATTCAATTTAACTCAACTAGTCAAATGAAGTAAAAGAGGCCGCTTCTAATTGGGTGAGATAGAATTTTATTCACCACCCCAGTAGAAGAAATTCTCTCTGCCGTGGCATACTGCGGGGTTTGTCTTTCGTAGGCAGAATAGAACCTTGTTCACCCTGTCACGTTGACAATAAGTCTGTAACTGCGTCGTCGCCGTGCTGCGATTCCTACGGGACCCTTCAGTACGGTTAGTGTGTAAGAGCGAGGAGAGCACGGCGAGCTGAGGCTGATGCAGAATTTTATTCGCTCGGTGGCAGCAAGTCGGCGTTTAGATTGTGAGCAGCGACCGTGAGTCGGGACAGAATCTTATTCTCCCGCCAAAAGAGCGTCTGCCAAATTCCCCATAAGCATAAATGTAGCGCGGTGTCGGGCGAGAGCATTTATATAGAGACCACTCGTGTTGCGTACGTGTGTTTAACGGAAGAGTGTTGTCGGTGACTTGGTGTCAGAGTCTAGTTATAAATGAGATATACAGCTAGGTTAAGAGAACTGCGAATAAATACATTATTAAAGAGAAAATTAAAGGTGGTTCTACTCTTTCATCAGAAGAAATATAAATATTTGGAACGGACCCTGGCAGCCGCGAGCCTGCCCCAGCATAGAGCAAGAATGTGTCGTTACAATATATATATATATATATATATATATATATATATATATGCATATGTATTTATAAATAAATAAATACAACTGCTAATAAGCAGTTGTGTATATTTATCGTTTTTTTCAACCAAACTCATACAAAGTAGTGAATCTAAATACCATAAAACACAAAAAATCAAACTCACAACCAAAATCAACTAAAAAGTCAACCGTGTTTAAGTTGATAATGGCAATACCGGTTTGTGACAGACGACCGAACTACTAAAAAAATTTTCAACCGCAATAGGGGCAGATATTCCAAATATAGTATTAAAAAGGCCGTCAAGCTATGTCGTGAGAAGTTTTTGAGAGTGGTAAATACATGCTTAAGTAAGGGAACTTTTCCAGCAAGATGGAAGAGACAGAAAATAAGCCCTTAGATGACCCTTCATCTTATCGGCCACTGTATATGATAGATACATGTGGGAAACTGCTAGAGGGTGTTATCTGCACAAGACTTGCAAAGTGCGTTGAAGACATACATGGCCTATCAGACAACCTATTTGGCTTCAGGAAAGCCAGATCAACAGTGGATGCTATAAATATGGTAGTAGAAACTGCTGCTCGTGCTATCCATGGGAAGAGTTGAAGGAATGGTACAAAAGGTCACTGTGTAGTTGTGCCGTTAGATGTTAAAAACGCTTTCAACACAGCAAACTGTTTTCGTATTGTTGATACTTTACCTCGATTAGACATCCCAGAATATGTGATAAGAATAGGTAGGTATAAGAAAACGTAGGATTAGTGGCGGAGTTCCCTAGGGATCGATACTTAGACCATTCTTGTAGAACGTAATGTACGATGAATTACTAAGGCTGAGTTTTCCTGAAAGAGTAAATATAGTAGGATTTGCAGACGATATAACGTTAGTGTGTGAAGCCAAAGAATTATTAGAGGCAGAAACCATTCGAATGCCTGTGCACAAATAGTAAAGACCTGGGGCCGAATTACCGCATACGTGATCGAGTAAAATTTTTCATAAATTTTGTTTTTGAGATTAGAACGTAATGTACGATGAATTACTAAGGCTGAGTTTTCCTGAAAGAGTAAATATAGTAGGATTTGCAGACGATATAACGTTAGTGTGTGAAGCCAAAGAATTATTAGAGGCAGAAACCATTCGAATGCCAGTGCACAAATAGTAAAGACCTGGGGCCGAATTACCGCATACGTGATCGAGTAAAATTTTTCATAAATTTTGTTTTGAGATTAGAACGTAATGTACGATGAATTACTAAGGCTGAGTTTTCCTGAAAGAGTAAATATAGTAGGATTTGCAGACGATATAACGTTAGTGTGTGAAGCCAAAGAATTATTAGAGGCAGAAACCATTCGAATGCCAGTGCACAAATAGTAAAGACCTGGGGCCGAATTACCGCATACGTGATCGAGTAAAATTTTTCATAAATTTTGTTTTTGAGATTACCGCATTCGTTATCGAGCAAGTACAATCGAAATTTGAGATCATAGCATTCGATAACGAGTGAGCATTCGAGTACCAGTGTTTACATTTGACTCGTCAGCTCTACAACAATCGAAAAGAAAATATTTTTAATTACATGTGCACAAAAGACGCAAAAGTGTAAGTTTATAAATATATTTAAAGTTTAAAACAATAAAATAACACTAGAATAAACTTTAGGACTAATATTAACAAAATAAAAGGAATCCAAAAAGATGTTATGGCCCAGTATATGACTCAACATCCCAATTTGGCCAAAAATATATTGCCCAACTGCAGCCAAGGAAAAGCATCTGCTAAGCATCAACTAAGGATGCAAAATCGTGGGGAAAGGTAAAATAAGTTAAAAGATTAGCATGTATGTACATTAAACAATGTTATATTTTTAGGTTTTTGCTGATCAAAAATTCAATGCCAAAAAAGCGATAAAGGTACAGCCAGTTACAGCTTTGGTGGTAGTGCGGTAGATATATGTCCTTCAAAAGATAGCTCGGAAAGCAGAAAGTTAAGCGCTTCTTTTGAAAGCCTAAATCGCTTAATATATCTAAAATAACATACAAACTTTCATAGAATACAATTAAATTATGCAATTTACATACGAATTAGCCGGCAATGACTTTGGGTCACTCTTATCCCTCATTTCTTTTCTTATATAGTGTGTTGGAATCATCTTCAGAGTCAGAAGACGATAAACACAATAAAAGGAGTGCATCCATTTTTTAATAATTAGATTAAAACTAGCACAATATTTTTTATAATCAAAATAAACCGAACGCAATTTAATATTTTTCTATTATGTCTGTTTTGCACAACCATATGTATAACATTTTCTTCAAAACACATATTTTGATTCTATTCCAAAGTAAAAAAATTTTTGTACATTTTGTAAAAATTTCGATACGTCTGCTATCGAATGCGGTAATCCAATAATTCGATTCGTCACGAAATTTTATTCGATACGAAAGTGTACTCGATCACGAATGCGGTAATTCGGGCCTTGGATTTCCTCAATGGGATTAACTCTAGCTGATCGTAAAACCGAAGCGGTTTTGATTAGTGGCCGTAAGACTAGGGAAGGGAAACTAATATCCTGAATGTTGGCTCCTGTTCTATAGAATAAAAGGCATTTCTGAAATATCTAGACGTGATGATTGATACTTCTCACTTTTCGCGAACATTTGCGATGTAAACCTGCTTGACGCTATCACAGATTATGCCAAGTACAAGAGGGCTAAAGTATCTTCAGAGGAAACAGCCCGATGAAGCAGTAAGGGGCATTATCCCATATGCACACCCAATATGGTCAGATCCACTTAGATACTCCACAATTGTGGGGTTCTTTTATGCCCCCCAGTGCATGTCGAATAGTGTACTATCAGCCACAGTTCTTGTCTGGACAAGGTTGTTCTAGGTCATATCTATTGTGTTTTAAGCATGACGATTCTCCGTTATTTCCACATTGCAGTGGGGATATAGTTGAAGATGCTGAGCATGCTCTTTTTGTCTGCTCACGATTCAACAACTGGAGGTCGTATTTAGAAGAAAGGTTGGGGCGTATAATCATCCCTGGGATATAATTCCGATCATACTGAAATCCTTAAATTAGACCAGCACATGTAAATTTGTGCGGTTGGTTCCAATAGATAAAGGTTCGCAGATTAGAACAGTATCATAGAGGAATTAATAAGTCTTAGAATTGGTTAGTAGCTACGACGAAGTATGCGCATTAGTTCCAAACCTCCTTACCTAAGAACTAAGGAGGACGTAGGAGTAATACTGATAAGACTGCCCACACTAACGAAATGTCGAAGCTTTTCCATGGGGTTTTGCATACCTTGATCTGCGGCTTCGTAGAGTTTATATAAATATTTAATCATTTTAAATTAAATATTTCAATCAGAAAACATTTATACAAAATTCAAACGCACGTGTTATATAATTTTACTCACTTTGATTATTTGCCGTTTTTACAGGATCTTTTCTGGATATTTCCAATTGTGATGAATTTTCAGTACAGCCATCATCATTTGATATATGTTCCTTATTGTGTCCGCCATTACTACTATAAGAACCAACATCCGATTGACTAGGTAAAACATTTGTATGTCCCATTCTTCGTTTTGCAAATGCCGGCATAAGATGAGATGATGATATACTACGATGATCAACAAAGGCAGGTTTAACTTGGTTCAAATGATGTTGTAGTGCTCCTTCTCCGACATCATTCGGATCCCTTTCAGACACAACACGTATTATTTCAGTATTTATAGATCGCTGATAGTTCAAAAATCTTTCCCGTGAACGCGCTGTTTTCTTGTTACTTATAGTTGGTGAAGCACTTGTTTGCTGTGAACTTCCGTAACACAATTGGGAATAACCAGAGTT
>OY776281.1:21865089-21877589 GCA_963675445.1 Linnaemya vulpina
CATTTGAGATGTTTAATTTTTTCCGTCACAAAAAAATCCTATTTCTATTTTTTTTAATATTTTGTTTATTTTCTTGTATATCTGTAATAATTTTGTTTACTTTGTATTTAGCTTCGCGAAAATAATTTTATCCAAATTTTCTGCGGAAAGATTTGAACCTAGTTCGCTCAATACCAATTTAAGCACAGATAACGCTTTTGGCACGCTTACTTGAGTTGCAGGAACTCATTGCCTCCCAGAAATCAAGAAGAGATTTATCAATTGATAAGGGCCTGAGTGAAAAATTTCCGTTTTTCTTCATCATTCTTCGCTTTCTTCTTGCCTATTCATATTTGGGTGGTTCAAATACTGACCCAAGTATACACTGGTAAAAAGAATAAGAAACAATAATGCCCAATAAATCAGTGGCTATTTAAATGTAGATTTAGTTAATTTCGATGAATATTTCAAGTCTATTTAAATACGCTTTCAGTTTTACAGTCAGACTTAAATACTTCAATTCACTTAATAAACAAAAACCACCATTGTTCAGAAAACATGCTTTTGCTTGATTCAAAGTATTTGAAGTATTGTGCATGAAATTATTTTAAATTTTTCAATTGTGTTGAGTCCATTTGTACAATAAATATTGCTTTATTGATGTTCGACAATATTCTACTGGTAATTAACTTTATTTACGCAACTTTTTAAAATTTTTTAGCAAATTTTTCTCAACAACACAAAGTTTTCTTTTTGCTTAAAGAGAAAAAAGTCATAGTCCTATGTTTCTGTGCTTGATTTATATTATATTTAAATAAAGCATTTAAGCCTTATTTAAGTTTGAGGTGAAAACCGAAATTTGGTATTTAAATGGCATTTAAAGTGAAATTACATTTAAATAACCAGATTTACTGGGCATAAGTGTTTTGCTAATGATTGTTTTTATACAAGATGAGTTACTCTCCGACGGAAAATATCAAGTTCTTCTAAGAAGTTTTATTTTTGATAGAATAAATAAAACTCTGAATTTTATTTTTGACAGAAAAATAAGACCAAAAAACAAAACTCCTCAAATGAGTTTTATTTTATGATTTTAAATAAAACTCTCCTTTTAAGAGATTTATTCGACTGTGCATGTACCACAGTATGTGTGTATCATAATTTTCAATAACCAACAAACAGCTGACCGCTCAAGCGAAGTACGATCAGTTTTTCTCTATTAGTAAGAAAATTATGTTTAACAAAACAACGAAAAGATAGCAAAGTACACATTTGATTGTATGTATTCGAACATTTGCCTGCGCTAGCCTAATAATATTTTAGGTTGACCTTAATCATTTTATTTGCACATATGTATTAATACATAAGATCTTCGCAGTAGAATAAGGATCTATATTTGCGTTTTTTTAGTGTATTTGAAGATATCATCTTATATAAACAATCGTTTTGGATGTTCGTTTTGTGCATGGCTTTCAATACAATGCATAAAATTTCTTAATAATATCGGCACCAGAAACTGCGAATTGACCTTCTATCAATACAATTTTGTGTGCAAATATATATACTGTTTGTCTTTGGAAATGGTTAACTCCCTAATATTTTGAAGAAAAGTATGGATATGTCGAAGTATTTCAAAACATACACATTCCTTGTTTGAATGGGTATGTACGTATGTTAAACGAATTTGTATAACTGAAGTGTCAACAATTACACAAACAATGTAACAGAAAAACTCATTCTCCAACTATTAATTTCGACTTTTTTAATAATTATAATAGTGAACTAATATAAACAGTACATATGTATGTTTTTAATATTTCACTAATATTTTATGTATAATCGCATGGAACTAAATATGACGTTTGGAAATTTAGGCAACTATGTTTGGTATTCTTTTGTTTGATATAACACTTGCTCATGAGCTT
Source organism: Linnaemya vulpina (assembly GCA_963675445.1). Taxonomy (NCBI): domain Eukaryota; kingdom Metazoa; phylum Arthropoda; class Insecta; order Diptera; family Tachinidae; genus Linnaemya; species Linnaemya vulpina. Next base: position 21,866,994 of record OY776281.1, read on the forward strand.
AGTTTGCACACCAAAACTTTATTTAAATTTTTCTGCAAGCAATTTCCCACAATAAACTTATATTTGTACCTTTACTTTACTTAACAGGCTGTGCTATTATCTATATTTCCATGAACTATTATTTTAACCTTCTTAAAAACACGGAGGTAGCGCCAGCATGCACAAAACCTGCGCCGTATGATTTTGACGTCGTTAAAAAAACGGCGACGGCGAATAGTTTGAAGTAAAAATTCTGCGTTTTTCAAAGCCCAGGTCTACACGTATTAGTTAAAAATCCCCAGGAAATGTACAAAATAAACCTTTTATTACATAGATTTTGACGTGCAGTAATTGTTTTTTCAGCAACACGCACGTTTTTTCGACTCTGATATGTTAGAATTTTGATATATATATATATATATATATATATATATACATATATATATATATATATATATATATATATTTATATATATATATATAAATAAATATATATATATATATATATATATATATATATATATATATATCAGTGTTGATGTTTTGAACGTAAACATAAATACGCTAGTCAAGAAAACAAGATGCCATATTTTTGGATTTAACAAGATATTACACCTTCGAATCCAATATGGCTGACTGTTTACAAACATGTTAGACTGCTCAGCTGATAAGTACCGTTTTAAAAAATTAACAATATATTTTGGTTTGTTTACAAACACATCATATGCACGATTTTTCTGAGAAGATATCTGCGCCAAGTGCTGGTTATGTGATTTGGGGGTGGTTTTAACCCATTCGCTGCCAAGGACGGGTATACTCATCTTTGGCAGGGTATTCCGCACTGCCAACACGAGTATACTCGTCCTACTTTAAATATATTATAACATGCAGACTTTTGAGTTAGTACATATTTTTTTGCCACAAACATAATATAAATATATAAAAAACTTGAAAAATACTACAAAAAGTTTGTTCACGAAAATAAAACTTTATTTCTTATACAGAATGATCTTTCACGCAAAAATCAACTTCATCGTGTATTAATAACAAAATTTTATAGGAACTAAATCACTTATTGTTGTATCTAATATAACGAGTGTGGCAACTCGTACAGAATGTACCATCTGACACTTTGTATATAACTTACATATATATGTATACACATTTTTATATAGTTTAGTTTTCCATTCCCTTTGAATAAATACACGCGTTATTAAGAAGGAAAATTGTTTTTAATTGGAATTAGTTATAACAAATTGGCGACGAGGTAAAAACCGAAATGGATCCAGCACAGTTCGCCCAATTTATGGAGGTACAAAGACAAATGCTTGCTCAACTGACTACGTCACAAAGTTCCGGGCAAAGCTCCTCAACAGTAAACGCCGCGCTGTTGCCAAGTTTCGACGATTTAAAAATTACGTTGAAATGAAAAATATTGCCAACAATGAAGACTACTGTGCAAAGCTGTTACTAAACTCCATTGGTGCGAAAACTTTTAATATGGTTACAGCTCTAGCATCACCAAGAGCCCTGAACACAGTAAAATACAACGAATTGCTAGAGTTGCTGGAGAAACATTTGTCACCAAAGAAGAACGTTTTGGTTGCACAGCACCAGTTTCTTTCGAAATATCAACAAGGGACACAGTCAATATCAGAATTTGTGGCCTTATTGCGAGCTGATATAAATGAATGCGAATTTTTGTCTGATTGTGAATGCAAATCTTCGGTTGCAGATTTATTTTTACGTGCCCAGTTTATAAGAGGAATCGCAGACAATAACATACGGGAACAACTGCTGCAATCATCTGCTATGAAATTCGACGAAGTAGTAGCAAAAGCAATGGCACTCGAGGCAGCAAAATCAGATGCTAAACAAATTATGATGAATCTGTCGTCCGAGGCAGAAGTAAATAAAGTGTCTCAGCGAAATCGTGCAAAAAGTAGTGATTCTAAACAAAATAAAATAAATTTCCGGAAATTGGGTATTGAAGGTTTTTGTTTACGATGTGGTAGAAATAACCATTATGCAAGGGATTGCCGCATTGAAAGAAGTAAATTGAAGTGTGATGCGTGTAAAAAGGTTGGCCATGTCCAGAAAGTCTGCATTGACACATTATCTAGAGAATCGTCACAAAAAACGACAAACCAGATTCAAGACAGCGAGGAGGAAGACTATAGCGTTTACAATGTGGTTAATATTTTTCAAAACAATGTCCAAAGTGGAAGGGACGCACAACGGTACTACATCACCATAAAAATAGAAGGGAAACCAGTAAAATTTGAGGTTGACTCGGGTTCGGGGTACACTTTTTTACCCAGAGATATGTATCAGAAGTTACGATTAAAATCACCATTGACCAAAACCAACAGAGCATTTCGTTCTTATACGCAGGATACGTTTATACCAGATGGGAAAATTTGTGTTGAAGCTAATTACAAGGGGTGTACAATAACCGAGGAAATATACATTGTTCCAAATTTTTTCTCGGCATTGCTGGGTAGATCGTGGATCAGACAGCTGAATATCAATTTAAACGAATTGGATGGTACAAATAAAATAGCCAACATTTCCCAGGTAAGCGATATAGAAAATATTAAAAAGGAATTTCCACAAGTTTTTGAACAAAAGATTGGATGTACACCGAGCTACAAGGTTTCACTTAAATTACGCGAAAATGCGTCACCCGTATATCACAAAGAACGCCAGATTGCCTACGCGCTATTGGCCAGTACGGATAAACAGTTAGACGAAATGGAAAAAGAAGGAATTATTACGAAAATCTCTAATAGTGACTGGGGCTCACCCATGGTTGTAATTCCAAAGCCTAATGGTGATGTTAGGATTTGTGTTGACTACAAGATAGGAGTTAATCAAAGACTTGTTGATGCACATTATCCTATTAGGAAAATCGACAGTATTCTAAATAGTTTGCGAGGTTCAAAATATTTTTGTAGACTTGACTTCTTTAAAGCCTATTTGCACATACAGGTGGATGAAGAATCTAGTGTCATCCAGACAATAACCACTCATCGTGGCACATACAAAATGAACCGGTTGTCGTTTGGAATTAAAACGGCGCCCGCAGAATTCAATAGAATTATAGACGAGATTCTGCGAGCTATTCCGAATACAGAGTCATATTTTGATGACATAATTGTACATGGGAGCACGATGGACGAATGTATGTCCAACTTAAAATCTTGTCTTCGCCAGCTACAGAAATTCGATTTACATCTTAATTATTCAAAATGCTTATTTTTTAAGAAGAGCATTGAATTCTTGGGCCACATTGTAGAATATAACAGAATTAAGAAATCGCCACTTAAGATAAAAGCTTTAAACGAAATGCCCAGACCGAGTTCGTTAGATGACGTTAGGCGATTTTTAGGTATGGTAACATACTACGCACGTTTCATAAATAACCTGTCATCATTATCAACACCTTTGAGACAGCTACTGAAGAAGAATCAAAAGTTCAGGTGGACAGAGTCATGTGAAAAATCTTTTGTTGCTCTTAAAAATGAACTAGCAAGTGATAATGTTTTGGTACCATACGACCCGAACCAACCACTTCAACTAGCATGCGACGCGAGTCCAACAGGAATTTCCGGCATATTATCGCACATCAAAGATGACATCGAAAAGCCCATAGCGTATGCATCCCGCGCATTGACGTCTGCAGAACAAAACTATTCGCAGCTAGATAGGGAAGCTTTGGCTATTGTTTATGCTGTACACCATTTCCATGAATACCTGTTCGGCCGGCCATTTAAACTTATCACCGATAATCAACCTATTATGAGGATTTTTCACGAGAACGCAAAATTACCGCAGATGACATCCGCCCGTCTTCAAAGATACGCGGCATTTTTGTCAGGATTTAATTACGAAATTGTTTGTAAAAAAGGAGTTGATAACAGCAACGCTGACTGCTTATCCAGGGCATCAACCAAATCCACAGACCAAAGTGAAAATTTCATCAACAAGGAAGTCCATGATATCTGCAATGCAAGTGTACACCAAATTAGCAGCGAAAAAATCAATTTTCATTCCCTTCGTAAAGAAACTCTGAAAGATAAAGAATTACTCCAGATTCTAAGAAGATTACGAAATGGGGTAGTAAGCAACAAAAACGACATCGAATCTGAATTGACAATTGATATTTTGCCGTAATGGATTTCCAAACGTGTTAGTGTCTGACAATGCATCAATTTTTACAAGTGAAGAGTTTCAAAAATTTTGAAGCGTTAATGGTATAGTCCAAAAATTTATTGCGCCAGCACATCCGGCCACTAACGGGTTGGCAGAAAGAAATGTTCGCACGCTGAAAGAAAAATTAAAAGCTATGGAGGATGAACCAAAAACAATGCAAGAAAAAGTACAAGAGATTCTGCAAAAATATCGGGCAACACCACTTAAGAATAACAAAACGCCTTCAGAATTATATCTGGGTCGGCAAATTCGTACTCGTTTAGACGCATTAAAGCCAGCAAAATTTACAAAATCCGAGGTCTTATTACCAGCACCAAGACAATTAAATGAGGGAGAGATAGTTTTAGCTCGTTACTACACTTCAAATAAACAAGTCTGGAAAACAGGTATTATACTGAAGAAGCTGGGTCAATTACACTACATGGTAAAACTGGACAACGGATATGTACTAAAACGTCACATTAACCAACTACGTGCAACAAAGTTAAAGTCATCAATTCAGGGTCCTATTCTAAACGGTAGCCTTGTCAGTACAGAAAGTGAAACTCAAGATACTAACCAGTGGGAGGATGTAGTAACCTTTCCCAATCCAGAACATACAACTCAAAACAGCGCAGACAGCAACTCTGAACCGACAAATTCGAATTCCGACACATCTTCGGGCAAGTCTGTTATAGCACCACCAGTTTATCCAACACCAGGCTATGATACATCTACTTCAACTGGGGCTATTCCTAAAGCTAAAAGACAACTTCAACAACAAACAACCCAACGCTCATCATCTAGAAATCGTAAACTACCAAGGCGTTATGAAGACTATGTGGTTGAGACTGATTCTTAGTAAATGTCCTGGAAGTGTATGGCGAATTATATATATAAGTATTATATAAGGGTGCGAGAACTGTTGTATCTAATATAACAAGTGTGGCAACTCGTACAGAATGTACCATCTGATACTTTGTATATAACATACATATATATGTATACACATTTTTATATAGTTTAGTTTTCCATTCCCTTTGAATAAATACACGCGTTATTAAGAAGGAAAATTGTTTTTAATTGGAATTAGTTATAACAAATTGGCGACGAGGTAAAAACCGAAATGGATCCAGCACAGTTCGCCCAATTTATGGAGGTACAAAGACAAATGCTTGCTCAACTGACTACGTCACAAAGTTCCGGGCAAAGCTCCTCAACAGTAAACGCCGCGCTGTTGCCAAGTTTCGACGATTTAAAAATTACGTTGAAATGAAAAATATTGCCAACAATGAAGACTACTGTGCAAAGCTGTTACTAAACTCCATTGGTGCGAAAACTTTTAATATGGTTACAGCTCTAGCATCACCAAGAGCCCTGAAGACAGTAAAATACAACGAATTGCTAGAGTTGCTGGAGAAACATTTGTCACCAAAGAAGAACGTTTTGGCTGCACAGCACCAGTTTCTTTCGAAATATCAACAAGGGACACAGTCAATATCAGAATTTGTGGCCTTATTGCGAGCTGATATAAATGAATGCGAATTTTTGTCTGATTGTGAATGCAAATCTTCGGTTGCAGATTTATTTTTACGTGCCCAGTTTATAAGAGGAATCGCAGACAATAACATACGGGAACAACTGCTGCAATCATCTGCTATGAAATTCGACGAAGTAGTAGCAAAAGCAATGGCACTCGAGGCAGCAAAATCAGATGCTAAACAAATTATGATGAATCTGTCGTCCGAGGCAGAAGTAAATAAAGTGTCTCAGCGAAATCGTGCAAAAAGTAGTGATTCTAAACAAAATAAAATAAATTTCCGGAAATTGGGTATTGAAGGTTTTTGTTTACGATGTGGTAGAAATAACCATTATGCAAGGGATTGCCGCATTGAAAGAAGTAAATTGAAGTGTGATGCGTGTAAAAAGGTTGGCCATGTCCAGAAAGTCTGCATTGACACATTATCTAGAGAATCGTCACAAAAAACGACAAACCAGATTCAAGACAGCGAGGAGGAAGACTATAGCGTTTACAATGTGGTTAATATTTTTCAAAACAATGTCCAAAGTGGAAGGGACGCACAACGGTACTACATCACCATAAAAATAGAAGGGAAACCAGTAAAATTTGAGGTTGACTCGGGTTCGGGGTACACTTTTTTACCCAAAGATATGTATCAGAAGTTACGATTAAAATCACCATTGACCAAAACCAACAGAGCATTTCGTTCTTATACGCAGGATACGTTTATACCAGATGGGAAAATTTGTGTTGAAGCTAATTACAAGGGGTGTACAATAACCGAGGAAATATACATTGTTCCAAATTTTTTCTCGGCATTGCTGGGTAGATCGTGGATCAGACAGCTGAATATCAATTTAAACGAATTGGATGGTACAAATAAAATAGCCAACATTTCCCAGGTAAGCGATATAGAAAATATTAAAAAGGAGTTTCCACAAGTTTTTGAACAAAAGATTGGATGTACACCGAGCTACAAGGTTTCACTTAAATTACGCGAAAATGCGTCACCCGTATATCACAAAGAACGCCAGATTGCCTACGCGCTATTGGCCAGTACGGATAAACAGTTAGACGAAATGGAAAAAGAAGGAATTATTACGAAAATCTCTAATAGTGACTGGGGCTCACCCATGGTTGTAATTCCAAAGCCTAATGGTGATGTTAGGATTTGTGTTGACTACAAGATAGGAGTTAATCAAAGACTTGTTGATGCACATTATCCTATTAGGAAAATCGACAGTATTCTAAATAGTTTGCGAGGTTCAAAATATTTTTGTAGACTTGACTTCTTTAAAGCCTATTTGCACATACAGGTGGATGAAGAATCTAGTGTCATCCAGACAATAACCACTCATCGTGGCACATACAAAATGGACCGGTTGTCGTTTGGAATTAAAACGGCGCCCGCAGAATTCAATAGAATTATAGACGAGATTCTGCGAGCTATTCCGAATACAGAGTCATATTTTGATGACATAATTGTACATGGGAGCACGATGGACGAATGTATGTCCAACTTAAAATCTTGTCTTCGCCAGCTACAGAAATTCGATTTACATCTTAATTATTCAAAATGCTTATTTTTTAAGAAGAGCATTGAATTCTTGGGCCACATTGTAGAATATAACAGAATTAAGAAATCGCCACTTAAGATAAAAGCTTTAAACGAAATGCCCAGACCGAGTTCGGTAGATGACGTTAGGCGATTTTTAGGTATGGTAACATACTACGCACGTTTCATAAATAACCTGTCATCATTATCAACACCTTTGAGACAGCTACTGAAGAAGAATCAAAAGTTCAGGTGGACAGAGTCATGTGAAAAATCTTTTGTTGCTCTTAAAAATGAACTAGCAAGTGATAATGTTTTGGTACCATACGACCCGAACCAACCACTTCAACTAGCATGCGACGCGAGTCCAACAGGAATTTCCGGCATATTATCGCACATCAAAGATGACATCGAAAAGCCCATAGCGTATGCATCCCGCGCATTGACGTCTGCAGAACAAAACTATTCGCAGCTAGATAGGGAAGCTTTGGCTATTGTTTATGCTGTACACCATTTCCATGAATACCTGTTCGGCCGGCCATTTAAACTTATCACCGATAATCAACCTATTATGAGGATTTTTCACGAGAACGCAAAATTACCGCAGATGACATCCGCCCGTCTTCAAAGATACGCGGCATTTTTGTCAGGATTTAATTACGAAATTGTTTGTAAAAAAGGAGTTGATAACAGCAACGCTGACTGCTTATCCAGGGCATCAACCAAATCCACAGACCAAAGTGAAAATTTCATCAACAAGGAAGTCCATGATATCTGCAATGCAAGTGTACACCAAATTAGCAGCGAAAAAATCAATTTTCATTCCCTTCGTAAAGAAACTCTGAAAGATAAAGAATTACTCCAGATTCTAAGAAGATTACGAAATGGGGTAGTAAGCAACAAAAACGACATCGAATCTGAATTGACAATTGATATTTTGCCGTAATGGATTTCCAAACGTGTTAGTGTCTGACAATGCATCAATTTTTACAAGTGAAGAGTTTCAAAAATTTTGAAGCGTTAATGGTATAGTCCAAAAATTTATTGCGCCAGCACATCCGGCCACTAACGGGTTGGCAGAAAGAAATGTTCGCACGCTGAAAGAAAAATTAAAAGCTATGGAGGATGAACCAAAAACAATGCAAGAAAAAGTACAAGAGATTCTGCAAAAATAGCGGGCAACACCACTTAAGAATAACAAAACGCCTTCAGAATTATATCTGGGTCGGCAAATTCGTACTCGTTTAGACGCATTAAAGCCAGCAAAATTTACAAAATCCGAGGTCTTATTACCAGCACCAAGACAATTAAATGAGGGAGAGATAGTTTTAGCTCGTTACTACACTTCAAATAAACAAGTCTGGAAAACAGGTATTATACTGAAGAAGCTGGGTCAATTACACTACATGGTAAAACTGGACAACGGATATGTACTAAAACGTCACATTAACCAACTACGTGCAACAAAGTTAAAGTCATCAATTCAGGGTCCTATTCTAAACGGTAGCCTTGTCAGTACAGAAAGTGAAACTCAAGATACTAACCTGTGGGAGGATGTAGTAACCTTTCCCAATCCAGAACATACAACTCAAAACAGCGCAGACAGCAACTCTGAACCGACAAATTCGAATTCCGACACATCTTCGGGCAAGTCTGTTATAGAACCACCAGTTTATCCAACACCAGGCTATGATACATCTACTTCAACTGGGGCTATTCCTAAAGCTAAAAGACAACTTCAACAACAAACAACCCAACGCTCATCATCTAGAAATCGTAAACTACCAAGGCGTTATGAAGACTATGTGGTTGAGACTGATTCTTAGTAAATGTCCTGGAAGTGTATGGCGAATTATATATATAAGTATTATATAAGGGTGCGAGAACTGTTGTATCTAATATAACAAGTGTGGCAACTCGTACAGAATGTACCATCTGACACTTTGTATATAACATACATATATATGTATACACATTTTTATATAGTTTAGTTTTCCATTCCCTTTGAATAAATACACGCGTTATTAAGAAGGAAAATTGTTTTTAATTGGAATTAGTTATACTTATGATACCTTATCTTCATGATAGGATTTGTAACAAATGGAGGTTTATCAGGACAGCTCGGACAGTAAAGGCCCAACCATAATATGTGTAGGCTAGCTTTGGCTACTGTCAAAACTCGACGAAAATACTGTCAAATGCGTAAGGCAAATTTAAGAAGAATTTGTGTGGCTATATTATACTTATTGAGTTTAAGTACTTACTACACACAGTTGGAAAAAAATTTAATTTATGAAACATTAATTTATTATATATATACATAAAATATAAATGCATATATATATATATATGAGTTCAACTTATAAATGTATATATTATCATAAGCCAGTTAATTAATTTCAATTAAGAAAGCAATTATAGATTAAATTGGAAAAGTACTAAACAATCCTACGGTGTGTGAAAGTGGGTCATTAATTGAAGGAAAATACACAAATACATTTTGCCATATATACATATGTATATACCAGAACAAAGAAAGATAAAATATAATACTTTTTATACACTTTTCCTTTATTTTTCGATTATAATAAAAGATATCCCTTTTATCATAAAGGCATTTATAATTTTTCACATTATTTATTAAATTTTCTATAAAATTATTTTCGGCGTCCATTGCGGCTTCTTTTGTGCATGTATCACAGTCTACGGTTTGTGTGTATCTAATAACTATTTTCAATGCAACACTTTTTCCTTAAAGAAAATGCGATCAGTTTCGCTCTATGCGTAGAAAAATAAAATTTAACGAAACTTGCCGAAAAGTTAGCAAAGCAAAATATGGTCGCACACATTTGATTGTATGTATTTGCATATTCGCCTGCGCTAGCGTACGCATATTATAGTTGGGCCTTTAACATCGAGACACTGTAATCGACAATAGTAAATTTTTAAGTGTTGTCAATTTTCGCAATGCGTCTCGTTTTGTTCCATTTTCTTTATTTCATCCATCTGCATGATTTGTTATTTGTTTTTCTACTAAAACGTACGCAAATACGAAAAAGGATATCGAGTCCTTCTGCCTTCCTATTGCTAAACACGAGTATACTCGTCTTTTGTTTTCTGCTTGTAAATGATGATGTATGGTAATATATGTGCACTTACCAAGAAATAACACGGTTTTTGGTAAACAATAACACTCAAAATATAAATGGCAATGGGAATGACTTTATATAAATTAGGCTTGGCAGCGAATTGGTTAACTATTCGCTTATAACTTAAAAACCATGAATACGCGGCCAATGAAACTACCTGCAATCGAAAAAATTACTCATCGATTGCAATGGTTGTC